>WAAE01011738.1:57006-132635 GCA_013400495.1 Nicator chloris | reverse complement strand
TCTCTCCCATTTCCACATCATTTTTCTTTTTTATCCCTTCTTCCCTTTTCTTTCTCACAATGAACTAACAGAAAGAAAAATGAAAAGAGGAAGATAGTCAAATCTAGAAAATCTAGTTATAAAGTATTTTTTTCAATTGTTTCAGTCAGCTTGAACTTTCAGTTGTCAAATAATTGTCAAATCTCTTGAAGGGCTGACAAATATAAGGGAAGACAACTTCCAGGATAAGGATATTTTGAAAAGGACAATGTAAGAAAGAATTTATAGTGAACCTTCAGCATGATGGATGCATGGGGACAGAAATTGTGAGCCAAACGAAAGAGAATGAAATACGTATTATGGGTTTCCAAGGCATAATAGAACTGTTCCCTTGTTTCACAAAATTTGTGGATAGATGGGCTTAAAGAATAGAGCGACTTGAAATATAGCAGTTGAAAATGTGAGTGTTTTGCAGTGCTTTTCTCGGTGGCAGTTAGAAAAGGTGTTAAATTTACTGACATAGAGTGGATTTCTGTTCTCAACATCTTTCTTTGGTTTCTGGGTGTTGAAATAAAATGGCATGAGGGTAAGATTAGGCTAGGTCACAGAACTTTGTTTTGTTTTTGAAGGCTTTTAACCAGGGAACTTTGTAAGCTTCAGCTTCCTTGGAGAGAATTATGGATGGCCCACGCAGTGGCACCTTCTCCTGTGGGAACCAGCTGTGGGTTGAAAGCCAGTCTCAGCTAAGAGGGGAGTTTCCATGAGATTAAATGATTCATTGAGGCTGATACCCCTCTGTTATCACAGCCCAGGCCTAATAGCCCCATTTTCCCAAGAGTTCCAGCTGAAATCCTGCCCTGCAAAGCTCACTGGGGCCCCTGCTCTGAACACCCTTTCCAGAGCACATTTTGCAGGCAGCAGGTCTTTGTCCCAGGGAGAATTGCCAGTCCAAACACTCCTACACCTTTTCTGACCCCGGAGAAGGCCTTCCCAAGTGCTCTGAAAAGAAGTTATTATGGAGAGGTAGCACTCTAGGCAGTTTTACAGGGTTCTGCTGGGAATCCCTGCTGAATACCTGGCTGGGAGCTGACACCTGAACTGGGCAGGTTGCACACAAATCACTTTGCTGGTGAACTGGGAGCCTGAACTAAAGAAATAAAGCAGTACAGAAGTGAAGAGCTGAAGTATCTCAGGAATGACACAACCCTTGTGCTTCCCAGTGTGCACTGTAAGGAACATTCTCATTCTGTCTCTATGAGTGGCCTTTTCAGACACCAGCAGGGCAAGGTGTGCAGAAGATGCACATCAAAGCATCAGTGGAATGCTATAAGGAGCTGGTTACTCTTTGGCTGGTATTATACGTGTGAAAAAGCTCACATGGCCACGGATTTGTCAGGAGAAGCAGCACCTGGTTAAGGTTGAAAATGATCCTTTACCACTGTCTAACAACTTTAGGTAATCACTTGGCTTTCACTGATTTCTTCATGTCTATGTCAAGTATGTGTAGTTAGAGAGTAATCATAACAAAAGATGATGTAGTGTTCTTGGTACTACAAAAGAGAAGATGATAAAAGTCTGATCTAAATTAAAAAAAAATACACATACCTGCTTAATAACAGGAAATAAATCTTAGATCTTCCATTTTTATCCAGTTACTAATACAATCAGTGTCTATGGTGGTCATATCCTTCATACTTGGATAGGTGGTAGAAGGAAAGCAGAATCAAGGCTGTAATATCTATACTATTCAGCTGATTGATCAGTGCAGGGAAATAGAAATTATATTCACTTGGTCTTAGCCCAAAACTGGGAAAATTGATCAGGTACATTCCTTGGCACTTTATAACTTGAACCTTTACAAGCGCTCCTTTCCCTTTTGTTTTCTTCCATACAATTTTTTTCGTCCTTTCACAAGTGAAGAGTCTATCCACATAAGGTGTAATAATTATAATGACACTAAAAGTTAATTGGTAAAATTGATGAAAAGAGAATTTTGTTGCGAACTTTTCCAGTATGTATTCAAACCTTGGATGAGAAGGCATAAGAAAATCTTAACAGGGATCGACCTGTTCTAGGACTCACAGTAACCTTGCTTTAATTTATGGGAAAGGGAGGGAGAGCAGGAAAAGGAAGAGAGCAGACTTGACATCTTGGGTCAATTTTGGTTTCTTCAGGGCTGGCCCAACCAAGCAATAAATGTTGACATTTTCAGTGGGGAAAAATTAGTCTTCTGTGTAAATGGAGGACAAGTGGGAGGAAATGAAAGCTAAAAAATAAAAAAAAAGTACTTGGAGTAGTCTCATGGGACTGAAGGAATTGAAAGAAGCTGTTCAGGTGGCTGAGGATGTGGATTTAGAGGGGCTCCCTTGGATTTGTGAACTCTTACCTGGCTACAAACCTGCTAAAAAAAATAAAATTAATATTGAACAAAAATTTGAGTTGCCACATATCAAGCAACGTCAGCTTTTACAGAGTGTGAAAAAACGTATGAAGTATAATAAAGCTACACATCTGTGGGAAACAACAGATCGTCTGAGAGGGATGAGCCTGTTCTGCCCTAAAACAGGAGAACACCTATTTAATTTTCATAAATATTTTGGATTTATAAAATTGCATTAATCAACTGTTTATCCATAGATTTTCAATTTTCGTCCTCCTTTATATCAAATATTCAATTTCAAAGCACATGGGTAGCAAATAGGTCGCAGTCATTTAAGTCTCTAGGAGTGTCTCCCAACAACAGCCTCAGTTAGGGCTCATCAGAACTGCTCTGTCACCCTCTCCTCACACCACTGAAATGGCACTGCTCGTTCCATGTCACCACACAGCTGAGATCTTTGCTCAGGAAGCTCTTGCAGCTAGCAGAGGTTCAAGCAGGTGCTTGCATCTCTTACTTACTTGCTAATTAAATGTGAGCTGACAGCAATAACCTGACAGAAGACATGGCATTAAGCACTCTCCCACCTCCTGAGCAGAGGAATGACAGGGCTGAAGTTATATGAGAAATATCAGGCTCCAGAGAGAAATTATAAAATCTACTCTTAGAGAACATATGTTTCCATGAAGACTTCTTAAAATTTATTTACTGTAGTGCTGGAACACACAATATTGGATGAGGTTTGGGGTGAAGAGGAGAGGCTTGCAGCTTAATCTGACTTTCGGAATTGGTGGTTGTTGTTGCCAGGAAATGCCTCCTTGTGCTGTGCTGTATTTCATGACTCAGCTGTCATTTGTCATTTCAATAGTTAGCTATTTGTGTCCATGCAGCCTTCCTGCTGAACTGCATTCTGGAATTGACCTGTTATTTAGGGAAAGGAACTGAGGACCTACCAGGCATGCCAGTCACCAGTTCTCCAAAGCACAGGAGTTAAATTGCATCACCTGAGATTGGGTGGCTTGAATCAACTTTGTCTTCAGTCAGCAGAAGATAGTCATTGATTTTAATATTCACTGGATCTGTTCCTTCTCCCACAGTTTGGGCTTTGACACAAATAAACGCAGTTGGAGCACGGGATTTACTTTAAACTGTAAAATTGGCATTAAATACATTTGAGGTTAACCATCTGTTAATGACATTAAATGAAAGATTGAGCAAGTCAAATAAATGTAAGTGATAGCTCTTGGAAGCCTTTCACCTGCCTGTAACCGTGAAAGAAAGTGACAATTCTCAAGACCAGTTTTTGTTTCTGCATATGAATTAGTTGGCTTTAACTGAAATCCTTCAGAACTTGATTTTAGCAAAGTTCCCTGTTTTTACCTTGAGTTTATTAAATTTTTATGTCCCCCATATTCTATGCATTTAGTTTTCCAGTAAATGGCCACAGTGCAGTGATTTCCCAGCAGTGAGGTAATACTACAGAAATAGTCCAAGCTGAGTATGCTTCGAAGTGTTACATTTTTGCCTTTGTTTCTTGCTTTTTTCTTTTTTTTATTCCTGCTGGAAATGGTTCCAGACTGTTGAAAGTTTTTATAACAGAAAATGTATACAGAGCTTTGCTGTTTATAAACAGCTCTAACTGTGCCACTGATCCAGTGCCTTACTCACTGGGTGCAGAACCACCCCACAGGTTTTTAATATAATCAGCCTGTTTGACTAAGGGTTTTTTTTTCCTGGTCTTCATTTTAAGTGAAGGCCTAGATAAAAGCTAATTGTTTGAAACTCCCTTATAAGACAAAAGCCAGTGCACTGACATCTTTCTGAACAAAAAAAGAATCCACTGAGGAGGCTCAAGGCTTTCTGTTTATTTGCAAAGTGGCAGGAAAACACTTCAGATGATGCTTAGTGCAGGACTCAGTGGATAAATTAAGCTGGAGGAATAACAAATCTTTATTTTTAACTATTCTACTTCACTTTATGTTGGCCTCTGACTAAAGGACAGCAGTTATCAGCTCTATATAATCAATACAAGAGAATAATCTCCATATTTTAAGGAGAAATGAGATTTGCTGCCTGTGTTCATCCATGACCCCTCCTTCTCTAAGAGCCACCTGCTTTCTCTACCTCTTCTATCAGACCCCTTTTCCTTTTGCAAAGTATTGAGTAAATAGTTAATTCATTTATGGTATAAAATTGTAGACTGAGTGCTGTTCATGGTCCCATTCTCTGGGATGGGCAGGGACAGTCCCACCAAATGCCAAGAAAATGCCTTCTTTGGCTCCAGGCTTTATTGGGAGCCATTCTGGAGCCAAGGACATTTTGAGGCCTAGATCCAAGTCTGTATGGAGATGGCAGTGCATAATATTTTGTGAAAGATGGAAACTTAACAGTTGAATTCATTTAATAATTATTCAGTGCATACACCTTGTCAATGTATTAGGCCTCATTTTCATTTTAAAATTATCCCAACAGCAGACAGAGGCAAGCATTGGAAATACTGCAACTGACCTTAAATTCAATTCCTGAAAAAAAGTATTTGTGATGCCAGTTACCAGCTTATGCCCTTTTTATTGTAATTCTGCTTTGCCCGGCCCTTCTCTCATTTTCCAAATGTGTTTGAATCCAAAAAAAATAAGGCAGATTTCACCCAAAAAAAAGAAGTAACAGATCTCTTTTCCTACTCTGCTCGTAATGATGCATCATGCTGTAGAACAGCTTTCCTGTAGTTTTATTTTTTAATTTTTTTTCTTGAAATAATGTATTTATAATAGAAATTGACTCATTTGTACTTTTTTGTAGTTTTTTTACTTTTTTATTTTAATGGGGAAACCAAATATATGTAATAAGAAAGGAGCTGCCAGGCAAATCTCAGTATTAGGTGGGTCTCTTTGTGGTAAGTAAAAAGATTTTAATAATAGCTTTTCTGCAGTGCTATGTTCTCTGTATTATTGTGAATTTAAATTTAGGGTAAATTTTGTACCATGAAGTGGGATGAAAATCTGTCTGTGTTTCTCCCTGGGAGTCAAACAGCCTTGGTTTTGGTGTGCCTAATCCAAAGCAGAAGTAACGAAAAGGACTTCTGGATTGAGCTTCTTTTCTAAACTTCCTTATTTCTAACTGACAATAATTCGGATCTGGAAATCTGATCCTGACTCACCCATCTGGCTTTTTATTTGTAGAAATATAGGTCAGTACAGTTCTAACACAGTGAATCATGCAAATATTTTTATCTGCAAGAATAAACCATATATACATTACATGGTTTTCCCAGGGCTTCTTTCCTGCCTTCTGGGATTTTTGGGGGGAGTGTTGGGTGTCTGCATTCCTGTGTTTGAATCTTGTAATCTCCCAACCTGGACTTTTCTGCAAGTGTTCCAGAAGAGTTTGTATTCCTGTTAATCAGGTGCACCTGGACTCACCGTGAAAGAGTGACTCTGAAGGAGGGAAAACATCCATTACAAAAAACAACTGTTACAAAATCCTAAAATATTTCCTGACTGTCTTTGAGATGCACACCACACATATTTCAAAAATCTGTTGATGGAATGAAAGTAATGCCACCTCATGCTGAACACTACTCTCTTTTTCATGGTATATTTAATTTCTCTTAGGAAGTTTCTGACCATTTCAGCAACATTATGTCCCTTTCTGAAGTATCCTGACATCTGCCCCAAAGGCTGGTTGGAAACCTCATTATAGAAGGGACACCACTGGTGTGAAGGCAATGTTAACCCAGCAGAACAAGTAATGGTTTTCATCTTCTCTTTGCATTTCCTTTCTAGCTGGAAAGAAAGTTAAAACAGTAGGTCATGCTCAGTCTGCTTTATTTCCTTTTGTGCCCAATGAGGTTGGAATATTACTTTTTACTATCCAAATCAATATGTTCTAAAATAACTTTTTAAAAAAATTATTTTCCTATTATGTACATGGTACATATTTCGTCATAGGAAAAGGTGCATTTCTCTTATATATTAAGAGTTAAAATGATATAAATATTCTAAGAAGATTTTCAGTTCAACTCCATCTTAAATATGTTGGCACAAGTTTTTCAGTTGAAAGTAAATTTTGAAGAAAAATATTTTGGAATACAAGAATCGCAAAGCATTTCATTTGTAATTTTGTTCTGTTCAGCAGAGTATTCATACAAGTTTTTTGCTTAAGTAGTAGAGTATTTGTGTTTCATGACATTTAGAGAGCACATCTAGAGGTTCATTTTAACCTTGTTACTTTCTGTAGTTTACTAGGGCAAGCAGAGTCTTTGTTCTCAGAAACAGCTATTCAACTCTACATTTAGGACACAATAAAAATAATCTTTATCCTCAGCTCCAAAAGTTACCTCCCTGTGAATGGGAGCATTTCTTACTCTACTGTTGGTGGTGAGCAGGAACCACAAAAGGAAGAGACAAATCTCCAGTAAACCCACAGGGCACCCTCTCATGCAAACAGCAGCAACCACAATTAGAAGTGTAAATAACACATATTGGAGAGTGCACAGCTGTGTGATTTCAACACCCATCTCTGTGTTTAACGGCTTGCTGTGACATATGTTCCACGTTCTAAACAACAAGTACACATTCTAATGCCATATAGAAAAAAGAGTGAGTTCTTCACTAGGATGCTGCCGCATAAAAGCAATTATGATAAATCACCTGAGAAAAAAAAAAATCCTGGAGTGAACTCCTGGCCCTGGCCTCAGCCAGTGGCAGGACTCCCATTGACGTCAGCAGAGAGTTCTTTTACCTCTGGTTTTGGCCTGCCTGATGGGAGGAGCATCCCCAGATGCAACTTGCCATTGTCATATCAGATGTCCCTTAAAAGCTCTGCAGTGAGTGCTGGGTTCTGTGTGACTCATTCCACAGATGATCCCATGTGGATGTGGAGCACTCGGAGTTCTCCTCCTGCCCAGCAAGGGTTTCCCTTGGATGTGAGATTTCTTTGCTTCATGTTTTCTAGAAGAAATACCTGCCTCCAAATTCCTTAGTTCACATTCCAGCCGTTTTGCCAAACTCATGGTTTGTTTGAGATTTGTTGGAGTAGGAAGCCTGGAGGATCTGGGAGCTGCTGCCTCCCACTCCAAGCTCCCGCTCACCTTGCTGAGCTCAGGCACCCATTGCCTTTTCAGGCACACAATGCTCTGTCTCTTCCCAGATTTCTGGAAGCACAGGCAGCCAGAGAAAGCAGGGAACTGCCAGCCACAAAAGCAGGTTTTTAAAGGAGTTGTCAAGGCAGTTTATGTAAAAGATTTTGGGAAGATCTCTTGCATGTTTCCTCTTTACTAATCCCTCCTATTTTTCCCTTTTGATTCTCAAACTTTTCATTTCTAGACCTTCTTTTTATGAGCTCCATTTTTGTGGCCACTTTTTGTATAATTTTGTATTTATCTTTATGTCTTTAATATAGTTTGGTTTTTTGGGGTTTTTTTTTGGTTTCTGGCTGACCTCTCTCAGCCCAGTGACGTATTCAAAGCCCAGGAAAGCTTCAAATAAGGAAACTGACTGGAATAAGTCAGAAATAAAACATTTCTATTTTCCTTTGATGTCCAGCTCCTTTAACCTGTCAACTTTAAGAAGAGGAATTTTATCTAAAAAGCAGAAAGAATTCTTTTTATAGCTACAAGCAAAAATAAAATATTTCCTTACGGAAGTAGGATATGCACATTGGGACAATGCCTGATTTTAATAAGGACTTCAAAAGGCAATGTGATTATTTTAAATTATGATTTATGCCTTTGATGTCAAAATGAAAGACAATTACATTTTATTTGGCAAAAGCAAACTTTGCAAAGATTTATTTTTACTTTCATTTTATGCCTGTGATAATGCTGTGTGTCTTCACTGAACTGTTCTGGCATGTGGAGGGTTTATTCACACTCTGAGTTGGTCTGATTAGTCCTCATCAATTTTATCATTACATATTACAAGTTGCTATATCCTGGTGTCTTTTACAGAAAACAGTGAAGCCCCACAAAATTACTTTGTTAGTCCAGTGAGCTCACTTGGCTCGCTTCTCCCTGATTACTAATTTCTGTTAGTTTTGAGAATGGTTTTTAAATTAAAGTGTGGAAAGGTAAAACCCTTGACCAACATGTTGCTAAGAACACCAGTTATTTGGTGTAGGAGAGGACACATTTTGTATTTCCCAGCTCTTGAACCAAGGGGTACATTCCACATGCAAATCTCCCACAGAGGCAATGAATGACCCAGAAGAACGGGGTCAAAACACAGCATTGCTTTAATCAAAACTGTTTGCTAAATAAGGATCAAAACATACCAAAAATACTTTCTATTTTAAGGGAAAAAAAACCACCAACAAGCAAACAACAAACAAACCACTGGAAGTTTTGTAACAGAAAACATCTTTTCCTGCTTTCCTTCTCGTTTATTTTCAAATGATAGCTTCACCTTCAACACTTTCATGCGTTTGCAGTCACAGCTGGAAGGGAATTTCCCTCCTAAGGATTCCCATTCCAGGACTGAAGATAAAACCATGGATTTTTAGGAGGAAGGCAAGGGTGAGACAGTTAATGTAGATCCCTTGGGGCAGATTAGGGTGAAACAACCCTGAATGGTTGGTTTTTATAAATACATATATATATATCAGTATGTCAGTCTCTCACTACTTCACCTCTCTCCTCTTTGGAGTCTCACATTATGTAGAGAATTTGAAACTTATTTTATTTTATGTTTTATTCTTTTATTTAATGTTACTTTTTTAATAGGGAATTGGATTTTTTGTTTCTGTTTTTGTTTGGTTGGTTGGTTGGGTTTTTTGCAGAAAATAATCCCCATGCGTAAATGTGCTTCCATCAGTTTGTATCCAGGTTATGTGAGCTTCAAATCCATGTCCATGAGCATAAAACATAGGCATAGTGTATTGTTTAAATCATGTTATTTTATTCAGTTAAAAAATATATTTATGGTTAAAACTTAACATAAAAAGAACTGTGTTCCTGTATACCAGGAAAATAACTGGCAAGGAGAAAATTGCAGGCTGACATTTTCAGAATTTGCGCGAGTTCATAAAAAAATAACAAAACTGATTTTTATAAAGATGCCAAATTGTCACAAAAAGAAGTAGTTCTACTCAAATACTGTTATGTCAGCATTTCCATTTTGTCTTTCTGGGTTTTGTAGCTCATATGTAAAGGCTCACTCAGCACTAAAGTGAGTGTAGGCTCTTTCTCACATGTAATGAAAAGGAATTGTCTTTGGCTCAGACAGTTTTAAGGCATCCTACCCTAAATATCACTTCAAGTTCAAAATTAATCTCAAGGGACATCCATTCTGTGGATTTACAAAACTTGTTTATTGATATTTAATTTTTTTAATAGGGATTTAGTCTCTTTAATTGTCAGTCCACACCTAAATACATCCAGGGCTGAAAAGTTTCATTCATGGGCTTTTCAAAAGCATTAGAAAGATTGAGGTTTGGATCTGCTTCTTCCCTTGGAATTACTTTTCTGATGTAGATTCTGAGGGGTTTTCCCTTGGCCAGCATTCCAACTGATTACTGGCAGTTGAGTGACAGAGATGGGTCATTTTTTGTTTGACTTGTGAGCAGTTCTGCTCTTTGGAAAATGTGGCAAGCTGCCAGAATTGATTTTGCTCTCTCTCAGAACATTTGTTGAGTATAATTTGCCAAACAGGTGAATCTGGAGAATTCAAATCTTCCAGGGATGGAAACTTTTTTTTTTTGGTATAACACAAACCTAGAAGTTTGAACTTGGTGGGTTCCAGCTCTTCATCAGTCTGTGTGACACAGACACAAAACCCGAGAAATTGCAAAATTCCAGCTGAGGCAGGAGCTTTGGAGTTCCAGACTGGGAGACCTATCAACTGCAAACTTGGGAATGTTGGGAAAATACCAACCCCTGGTATTTCCTACCTCTGGTAGGAAAACTGCTGCTTCTGGTAGGTTCCTAAGTGTTGATCTCCAAACAACAAAGTCTTCTGAGCTCACAGGGAAATTCTCATCCTCCTCCCTGGGTGACTCAAATCCAAACTCTAGAGAATGTGTGTTCTTCTTTATCCTAAACGGTCCCAAAGTCTTTTCCAAGACTATCTCTAATTTCTACAAAATAAAAGGAAAATTACCTATATTCAATAGTACTGGATAAGGCTGCAAGAAATGGGATTGAAGGTGATGGAAACATCTGTGCTGGTAATTCCAGTAAATCTGAGCAGTATTATTAGGATAGTGGTAATATTTCATTTTTTGGAAAAAGGTCATCTTTAAAGAAATACTTATGTTAAACACTTTTTCCACCTTCAGCTAGGTTTAATGTCCTAAGATAATGAAAGTTCATTTAAAATAATCTCTAATCTCTTAAACAGATTGGTCACCTTAGATAGATTTCACATCACACAGCTCCTCTGACAGTGACGCTGTAGCTTCAGTTTTGCACTCATGTAAACTTAAGTCTAGATTTTTATTGGGCAAAATAATTTATTTTGTTTTTACTTTTATATGCATTGAAAAGGTCTCTAATCCACAGCATTAGAGGAAAAACAAGCACAAGGACTGGGCTTTTTTGACACTATACTTTTGGTATTTTATGGAAGTAAAACAGGCACTTTTTTTCCCATTATATTTAGATGTTACCTTTATCTCTAGTGTCTTAATTTCTATGGCCAGCAGACCTCAAATGTGAAAAAATAATACTGTTTCCTTGTCTTTTAGAAGGACAGAAACCCCAGAGAAATACCACATTCTTAGAATGACAGCTTTTGTCTCAAAGGAAGCAAACGCCTGTGACACCTCCTTCCAGTCCAGTTGCCAGCCCGGCCCTGGAGAGCCAGGGAAGATGGGATTGACAGAGCCCCAGCTATTCTCTGCACTCAGTAGTTTGGTCCTTTAAAACCTGAGTTATGGACATCACTTCTTTCTCCTGGAAAATCTCTCAGGGAAAGGGAACGTGTTCCAACAGCAACAGGAGTGTGAATTTATGTGGGGGATAAGGGGACCGACAAGGATTAGTTTAGGTTTTATTATCAGAAGTGTCTGTTGGGAGGGAACCACCTCATCAGAATGCTCCTGAATCTTGGCACGGTGGTGGGAAGTTCCATTCTTTATCCTCTTCTGGATGCCACGTTTCTGATGTGTCTCCCCTCTCCTGTCACTGCTCAGTTTAGGTTTCGCTCCTCCCAAACAGATCCAAAGCAGCAGCTTAGTGTGAGTAATTCCTTACTCTGCAGTAGTATCCCACTAAAATACACCAGCTAGGGAGGAAAAAATACGTAGGGAGATTAATGCCAGGGTTTGTCCAAGAAAGTGTCTAAACCACAGAGGAAGAATTAATGCAGCAGCAGTATTTCCATTAATATTGAGGTCTATGTGCCAATTCCACCGTCTACTCAGCATTTGGTCTCATTCTCGCCTAGACTTTACTTGCCCCAGCAAACTCTTCTAGAGTGCCAAACCAAGGAGGGTTGCTGGTAATTTTCTCATCTGCTCCTGTTCAGAGGCTTGAGGCCTTTCGATGCAATTGTCCTGTCCTTTATTCTTCTTCCACAGGTAGCCGAGAGTGTTGCCTATGCAAATCTGAGATAAAGCCTGGGACAGAAGAGCACAGTGCTGGAATTTCTGCTGGAGATGTAAGGGAGGGACTGAATAATTGGTTAAAAAGTAATTTGCTAGCTTCAGAATCATCAAAGAATTCTGATTGCAGTGGTGAGGAGAGCAACCAAGTCCATCTGGCTTTCAGAAGAGTGGAAAGTGTCCTTTTATGCCAAAGCTAGTCCATAAATGCCTGGCTCAGATCCCAACTTTGTTGGCTCATTATAAGGACTTTTATTTGACCTTTTTATTAATGTCAGTGTTGTTCCAAGCACACACATTTTAGATTCTCAAACGGCAAGAAAATTAAGAGCAATGGTTTCAAAAAAATTAAATATACAGCAGGTATCACTATCCTAAAGTCCTTGTCAGAAACCAGTGAGAAGAGAGGTCACTTTGTGTGTCATCTGTGTATTTTTTTATTTGGGTGCCAAAAAGAAAATGAATAGATTAAAAAAGGGTTGTAGCCTGTTTAAAGTATTGCAAGAAATCCCACCCCATGATGTAAATATAAAATCATACTTTGGGATTATTTATGCCTGTATAATAGCTTGTTTAAACAGGAAGTTTTGTTGTTTCTGGTAGTGCTATATCTGTCTTATGGTCTCTTACTTGACAAGAACAAACCTGTTATGTTTCTTGGAAATTATTGTACATAAGGTTCTATGTCGTAAAAATAGGAAAATTAATTTAGAGAAATCGAAGAGAAATTGAGCTATAAATGTGAGTTTAGATGTATTTAGATGAGCAGATAAATTCAGTCTGAAATGCCTTGATACCTGTAGGAGCCAAAATGAAATTGATTATGAAGTGTTGTCACGGTTTAATCCCAGCCAGCAGCCCAGCCCCACACAGCCCCTCACTCATTCCCCTGTCAGTGGGATCAGGGAGAGACTTGGAAGGGTAAAAGCTGGAAAACTCGTGGGTCAAGATAAAGCCAGTTCAATGGGGAAAGCAAAAGCTGCACACAAGCAAAAGCAAAACAAAGAATTAATTCACTTTCTCCCATAGGGAGGTTCTCAGCATCCCCAGGAGAGCAGGGATCCCCATCACACCTTACAGTGACTTGAGAACACAAACCCCATCCCTCCAAATGTCCCCTCTTCCTCCTTCTTCCCCCACTTTATATCCTGAGCAGGATGTCACTGGGATGTCCCTTTGGTCACCTGGGGTCACCTGTCCTGGCTGTGTCCCCCTGCACCCCCAGCCTCCTCCCCAGGAGCACAGAAAGCAGGAAAGACCTTGTCTCTGAGCCCTGCTCAGCAATAACAAAACGTCTCTGTATTATCAGACTCAAAACACACCCTCACACCAGCCACTGGGACGAAAACTAAGTCTACCCCAGCTGAAACCAGCACAAGTGTGCATGGCTTAAAAGAACATTGTGACGCATAAAACATTCTATTTGTTTAATTTTTCTTCTATATGTCCAAGTCTAAAATACATGGGCAAACAAAAACTGGACCTCTGGCTTGGAAATTTTTTTTTATTGGAGAACAGGGTGACTCAGGAATTTGTAGTGGATGGAGTTCAAGCCGTTTATCCAAATCTGGCCCAAGCTGGTAGTGATTGCAAGGCAGTGGTAGCTGCTCTGTGTGTGTGAGGGGCTGGGGGCACACAGCCCTATGTGACAGGCCTGGGGAGGGAGATGG
This sequence comes from Nicator chloris, assembly GCA_013400495.1. Taxonomy (NCBI): domain Eukaryota; kingdom Metazoa; phylum Chordata; class Aves; order Passeriformes; family Pycnonotidae; genus Nicator; species Nicator chloris. Next base: position 119,072 of record WAAE01011738.1, on the reverse strand, counting down.
GAACACCAAACCACATCGACTTAATGTAAAGTAACCTCACACAACCCGCTCCTGGCACTCTCAGCCCAAGGGCCAAACATAGAACGGGCACTGAGACAGAGCTAAACTTTCCACTCTGTGTAGTAGTGGCTTAAAACGCTTTTCAGCAGGGCGGGTAGCGAGAACACGGCTTTATTGCCGCCGGCCGTGCTGTACCGAGTCTGTGGAAAAACTGAAGAGTGGAGCTTCCAGCAGTGCCAGCCTGGTACTCCTTATAAACCCTTTCAGTTTCCACCATTGTGCTTGGATTCTGCTAGAAAATGTGAGTCATCCCTATGGGCTTGCACCTCTACCATGGCTGACAGGGGTTCTCATCTGAGCACAGCTTTGCAATCCATTTCCCAGAGTTCAGGCTAAATGCTGCTCTGGATGAGGTGGCACTGTTCAGAGGAGGGGTTAACTCAACACTGTTTTATTCAGTGCCTTTTAGTTGATCTGCTAAATGCCCAGATAAAGGGGGTTGTCATGGACCGAGGGCTGGAGAGAGGCCAGGCTGAAACAGGCCCAGGACAGCTACAAGAGCTGGTCACAGAGCCCAGGCCTGGCCAGGAAGCCCCTGGAGCAAGGACAGGGTCAGGTACAGAGACACTGCTGCATTAAGAGTACAGGAATTTGGCAGAAAAAAACCCCCTTGCTTTCCACCTCAGAAATCAAAGGGCTGGGTGCATCCGGGCTGAATTTCTGATAATAACCAGCTTTGTTATGGGTCACATGCAATAAGGTCCCAGAAGCACCAACAGTCTGGGTTACACCCTAATTTATGTCTCATCCATGATCAAAGTGTCACCAACACTGTGTTTTACCAACCCAACCCCATAAGTCTGGTTTAATTCAGTAACTTTTACCAGCAGATTCACCCAGAGTACAGCAGGTTTAGATTTATTTAGATTTATTGTGCATTTATTGAAGCAACTGGGTTTAGATTCTGTTAGATTGCCACTTATAACTGGACTAGCTCTACAAAATCCATGTGTAGTACTGGGTACAAGTGTTCCTGGGTACTCCAACAGGGTCGGAGGCATAAATTGTACCAAAGAGGTGTTCCTGATTTGTGAGGGAGAAAGGACCAAGCCTGCCAAGTTTTCTGCCTGATGGTCAAATGATCATCCTCTAACACTGAGTATTTCAAATGCCAATTTGTACTTTGGGGGGAAGTGAGACTGAAGTCAAATTCTCTGATATTGATGTCATGGTGGGGGCAGGCATTTTACAGGTAGTGAGGGATGTCTGACTTACAAATGGCGAGACTACAGAGGATGTGGGACTTGTGCAGGGATGTAACAGAAACATGAGGCTTTAACATCTCTCCCACTTCTGCCTGGCTGAGGCAGCAATAAGAGTCATCCATCTTCCCCTTGCTATCCTCTCACCCCTCGGCATGTCACCAGGCCCACGCATGTCATGGCATATCCCACAGAAATCCCTTCACCACATCCCACATTGCACCTCATGGCTTTAGCTCGTATTCCTACAGAGGGTTACCAATGTCACCCAGACACACAGGGGAAGGCTGCTTCCAAACTGACCCTCGGCTCAGGAAACCAAACCTGGAGGCAGCCAGGGTCCTGTCAGAGCTGTGGGATGTTTAGTGAAACAAACAACTTGGAGCACTCAAACAAGTTTTCTTCTGGCCTTTTGTGTTTCGTGGATGCAAATTGTTACAGGCAGTGAGATCATCTTAAATGGACTTTAACTTTTTCAGATGTTCCCAGAAGGGACCTCTGCTCCACAAACAACGCTGCTATACATGTCAGATCGGGATGCAGAATATACAAAAGCAGTTGTAATTCCTCATTTTGGTTTGGTCCTGGCCGGCATAGCCCATAGCATTTTGTGGTAAACAGCAACCTATGATTTACACCTTCAGTAACACATTTCTTGGGACATTTTAATGACGCAAATTCCCTTGGCCCAGAGGTTCTGGGATATATAATGCTCTGGTCAAAATCAGGATCCAAATGGGAAGAGCCTTGTTATGTAGTTCAGAACTCAGTGATCCAGATGGAGATAGTTAGGAAACAGCATTACTGAGAGTTTGGTCTGCATAATATATGCAGCTCAATAGCAACTTTTCAGGCAGACTGGCATAGATTTCCTCTTTCCGCACCCCCCACCCCTCCCCTGTAATTTAAGGGTCTCTGGACCAACACAGAGGACACAGATTGGTCAACCATGCATCCAGCAAAATTTTTGGGTTGCTATTGACCATGACTTCTAACTTGGATATTTTGTATATGGATATTTTTTCTTTTTTACAGAAGTGTGTCCAAGGTTGTCAATGACCACTGCAAATTAAGGCTGAAAGCCAGCTGACCTTATCTTCAAACACCAGCACCATGCTCTTTCTTCTGTGGCCCCGTTGAACTCCCCATCTGAAGCTTTTCTCTCCTTCCATAGATTTCAGGCAGAAGATTGTTTTTTCCTGAATGAACCCGATAAGAATAAGAAACTCTTTCATTTAAATGTGTTACAGTGTTAGTTATGTCTAACATACAGAGCTGCTTCTTTTGTCTAACATTTTGCATCGGTTTTCATAAAAAACACAAAGGAGACATTGCACAACAAACAAGTAGTGAAAGAGTTACACAATATGGTGATGATAGTTAAGCCTCAAAGTACACAAAGTTTAATTTGGCTTGGATTAGCACCCCAAAGCTCTGGTCCCTATTAAAATCTGCATTTTAGACAAGAAATTGGACCACGTATCTTTCAATAACAGAGCGTCTGGTTAGAATTACAGCCTGTCCTGGTTCTTGTCACACTGAAAATGTCACAGTATTAGTTTTCCACATGGAGAATTCCTCCTTCCAGCCCCAGTGTGATCTGTGTAGGATAACAGGATGCTGACTGAGGTTACATGGCAGTGGCTGTGTGCACGAGACAGGCAAGTGTACAGCCCATGAGCAAATGGGAATGGGCAATTGAAAAGTAAATTAAATATCATGAATTTTTGTCATTGCACACCCTGAGAGCAAAGTTCTTCTCATCATTTCAGGGCAAAGGTGAAGTAATGGTCCAGGAGAGGTAGAACTGATGAAATCTCAAGTTTAGGGTTCCATAAAAATGTTTTGAGGGACATGTAAGATTTAAATGTCATATGTGTCACACACATCACAGTGTAATCAGAACAACTTTTTGAGACCAAAAGTAGCAAGTAGCACCTACTCCTCATGAGGCACCACAGAATACACCAAGCTACTCAGTTTTAGAATCACAGAATATCCCGAAGTGGAAGGAGTCCAATTCCTGGCTCTGCACAGGACAGCACCAAAAATACCTTCTCTTTGCCCTCTGATGAGAAAATACCTGTCTCTGAGCACCCCAGACTTCATGTCCATGCCACTCCATGCCTCTTTCCACATTGTCGCATGTTCCTCTCCCATCTGGGGTAAACATGGGAAAGAAAGGTATCTTTCTGCTTTCACTCATCCCTGGAAAGGATTCATAGGGAAGATGTGGTAATTGTAACCAGTAACGAAGACTGACAGATTTGACTGAACAAATTTTTGGGGGCTGGAGGGGAACTTGCCTCCTCCTCCTGCACCTATGTCCTGCCCATTCCCTACTGCCTCAGTGGGTACTGGAGAGGAAAAGAGGCAGGCAATTCCTGCCAAAACTCCCCACATCTCTCCCTTGCCACTGTCCTGGCTGCTGAAACGGGAAATGCCAAACTAATCTCCAGGTCTGAGGCAGGAAGAGGAAAAGTGGTTTTTATCAGTGGCCCAGGGCAGTAGGCCATGCCCTTCCCTGAGCTGTAACCCCACATCACCACAGCAAATATCCTCCTCACCATCATGGAAAAGAGCCCCTCTGCATTGCCAGACAGCTGCACCACCTGGGACAGCTCACCTCTATTTCAAGTGAGACCAATAATCCTGAGCTTCATGTCTTTTTGGGACACAGCCACCTACTTCAACAGCTGGAGCTGGAATTTCCCTGGCAGGATAAACAGAAGTGCCAGAAGTCCCCGGCAGGACGCTGAGAGGATGAGCCAAGGCAAGTGGAAGCATGGCTGAGCCATCCAAAAAGCTGGCATGAGCCTGTTGTGGTGCATGAGGGATTGGGATGAACCTGAGTCCTGCCGGGGAAGAATCCTTGAGATAACCAGTGGCCCTCTTTGACTTCTTTTCCAAGTAAACATTTCCTTGATGTACCTGAGTACAATCTCACATCGTATTTTTAACACAATAGAATTTATGCTGCAGCAGGCATGAGTTGATCTTAGCCATAATCCACTTCTTCCAGTAAAACTCCAGAATTATGGTGAGGCTTCTAGTGTTTTTAATACTTTGTGGTGGTTTTTTGCTCACACACATAGTTTCGCTCAGGATTTGATCCCTGAGGATCTCGTCTCATCTCAGGTATCACAGTGATAGTTACAAAGAGCTGTCAAATGTTTCCTACTTTTGCTGCAATAACTTAGACTCAAACCCCACATAATTTTCTAGAATGTCTGGAAATTGAATGTCTGGAAACCTGCAATCATAACAGGACTTAGGCTCCCAAATTACATGAGAGCCTTACGGAGTTTCCATTTTATTTCTAATAGTTGCATCATGTTAATTTGTTTTGCTAAGTGAATTCTTTAACAGAATTCTTCAACAGGGTAAATTTTTTAAGTCTCAGCTCATGGAAATGGCATGAGATTTTAACACAGGACTCTCCAAATCTGAACAAGGTTATAGTTCACATTATTTGTGTATTAATTTAGACCAGCAGGAATCAAGCTGTATAGACTGTGAAGTGCACAAAAAACTGAAATTTCCTTCAATTACTTGTTGCATGCGAAGACTGAATAAAACAGGCCAAACTTTCATTCTTTAATAAACAGTGACAAATGGAAGCTTCTCATGCATTAAAGGAAGGAGAAATGTGGCACATGTATGTAAAATTTAAGGGAATGAAAAAGAAGTAGCCAAAACTCAGATGAAACTCCTGTGGGGCTTTTTTCTTGGTTTGGATTTTCTAATTTTTTTTTTTAATTAATTGTATGTCATATTGTCAAGGTTATCCCTGAAAAGTGAGTCATACAATAACATCTGATTTGTCTTGGGAAGGTGCGGCCTTCCTGTTGGAGCTGTGAACTTCCTACTGCTCAAACAAAAGGGAGTGGAGCATCCTGAGCCAAAAAGTGAGACAGGAAGGGTCTGCTGAGATAGGATGAAACCATAAATGGAAGATAACCTAGACCCTGAAAGAAGAGGTGGTATCATTATGTAGGCTTTTACAAAGAAATGTAAAGATTTTAGTAAACTTCAGGTCTGTTCAACCAATCTTTGTATAAGCATTCACTCTTAAAATGTTTGATGTACTTTATTCTAGTTGTAAATGATAACTGGTGCCATATTTCTTTTTCTTAAATGTACATCAGACCAAAATATATCTCCTACAGTTGAAATTCAGCTGTGAGTTTCTCCAAGGAGATATAAATCCATGATTTCACTCATATAATGAGTACTTCATACATGATTTAAGGGTTGGGTGAAGTAAGCAAAACTAATTTGTTTCACACAAAGTCAACAGTCTTTTTTTAAGTCTGCCTTTGTTTTTGGAGCTCTTCATAAGCTGTTTTTCAAGCATTTCTATTTTATAGCAGAAAAAGGAAACTATTCTACACTCTTTTGTTGAAGAAGGTTTCTGTAAAGCAAACAGAAAGCAGCTCCAAGCCATGACATCATTTTTTGCTGTATCTAAGAGTAATCAGTAAATAGTGTTCAGCCAATAGTTGAAATAACACAGTCTGGCTGTCCTGCGGTAAAAATTGCAAGTTTCGTAAGACATGAAAGTGTTCATTTCCCACCTTATCTGTGGACACACATTTCAGTCCAAGAGCTCCTTCCTTGCCAGGTAAACTTCAAACATGTCATTGCTTAGGGCCCTTTCTCCGTTCAGAAGAATGTGGATTGGGAAACGCTGAGAGAGAAAGATTAGTCAAGCAGAAAGTTCTGGGTTGATTAAATGAATCCTCTTTCCCAGAACAAATTAAGAATATGGAATAGATAAGTCTCCCTTTCCATATTTTCAGTGATAACAGACGTGTTCTTACATAACCTTGGAACCACATGCACTGATCCATGCCCTTACACATTTACATAGGGAACAACTTAGGAAGGTGTATCCTGAACCATTAAAAAAAAAAAAGAAGTGAAGTGTTGAAGAGTGAATTTGTCCTTTTTGAGAGTAAAATCCAGGGCTGTCCAGCTTGTAGTCCACAGGCTGGACCTAACCACTGGTACCCAGTGAACCATAAACCCCTCTGGCTTCAGGACTGGGAAAGATGCAGCCCTGGTGTGTAGATTTGAACTGGGAGGTGAATTGGGCAGTGCCCACAGTAAACCCTACTGCTGGGTAAAAGCTGGACACAAAAAAGATTGTGTCCCAGCAGGACATAAAAGTGTGCTTTGGGTTTGTGTCCCTCTCAGAGCTGGCTGGAGGCTGCTGAGGTAAGGGTAAGGTCAGGAAGGGAGAAGAACTCTTGGTAAACCTGGGAGGAAGTATTCAAACAGTGCTGTAGAAAGGAAGGGGTTTGAAGATCAGGTGTTTTTTGCCCCTAACTCCTTTTCTTGCTAATTGCTGCCCCAGGACTTCCCTACTAATTTCCTTTTACCGCATCTGTGGGCAGTGCAGCTCTGTCTGGCCAACACATCTTTGGGAGAGAAGGAAACAAGAAATTATGATGTTATCTTTTTGGGCTGGTTGGATCCCAAAAGATCTCTTTTTCTGTCCCCTGCTTCCTTTTTTTTTTTTTTACAATGGGCTTTGTGAGTAAAAAGCAGGAGCCTTTGGTGGCCCAAACTCTTCTCCCCTGGGCACAAGGGCTGTGCAGCCAGGGAAGAAGTGTCCTAAGAAATGAAGTGTCCTAAGTCCTATTTATGATCTGCTGTGAAATATTTAACTGTTAAACCCTAAATAATTGTGTTATTACCTATTTGTCCAGTACAAGTTTGGGAGTTTTTTTGTTATATTGTGGAGTGAGAGGTGTTCATATCATAGGGGCAATTAGAAATCCAGCTCTCCAACTCAACAGGAGTTGAGTTTGCCTAATTGTGCTTCAGGCCACTGAACAAATCCCTCTAAATATTTGTTAATTACTAAATTGTTCTGCTCTTTGAGACAGTAGAAGCAGAGACACAACAAAAGCTCTCTTGTTGCTGTACAGAAATTTCTATGGTTTCTACAGCACCTCCCTTCAAACTGGTGGAGAAGGACGGAAAATGTTTACTAAGGAGCTGTACAATCCATTCTGTGCAAATCCTTCTGAAGTGTCAAATATGCCAGCACAGAAATAACATTTTTATTCTAACGAATTGAGGTCTGCAGGTGAGGAAATTAGTTTGGAAGATATGGATGAACATTTTGATTGTTTTTCCTTGGTTGTTGCAATGCTCAGCCTGGCACAGGAACTCATACAGACAGTTGGAAGCTCTTCCTGTTATTACCCTGAGCTGTGAAGTGAGAGATGGCTGAAGAGCAAGTTTATATCTGTCTTTGCTCCAGGATGACAGTGACCTCTGGCAGAAATGTGAGAGAGATGCATTAATCACTTCATCAAGAAGTGCCAAAGTTCATTTGCTTGTGCCTCAGGGCCTGTCTTCAGTTTGGGTATCATCTGTCACATAATTTACAAACACAGAAAACCAGACAGCCTCTGTCTTGAACAGATGATGATTTTAAATAGATGGGACAAAAAGCAAGAAGAAATATTACATGTGGGCACAACAATAGTAATTTTATTATGGTCTTTCCTGGAGTGAGGGGGAATGAATAAATTGAGGGATGTGTGGGAGGGGTTAGAGCAAGTACTCAACCAGCATGAGGGAGATAACATCTAACAAAACCTGTACAAAATGCTGATGAAAACATTCTCCACATGTCTCTGCTTTGGCTGCTCCAACTTGAAACCCTGTCTGGCTCCACTGCAAAATTACTGAACACGGTTCGTTGAAGAGTATGAAGGAAAATCTGAATTTCAAAATATTTTTTCCAGATAAGTCTTTTGCAAACTCCATTTCAAAACTCTGAGGGCAGCCAGGGCCCAACAAATCTCATCAACTCCTGATGTAAAGGCCCTAAAAGTGGTGATCACAGCTGACTTCTCTGACATCAGCACTGTTACATCATGAGACTGGGAAACACAACATGTGGAGGCACTTCTCAAACTGGTCTGCTATGGTCACTTGGCTTTTTTGAAGTGTGATCATTTATTGAGGTATAAATCTTCTCGTGAAGGTATTGAGCTAAACCTTTACTTCAAGCAGCGCAGCTCCCAGACTGCATGTTTTCAGGTGATGAAGTCAGCTTTTGAGCACCTAGATAGAAAAAAAAGAGAAGCAGTTTTATGAGGTCAGTGAAAAAATATTAACAATTTCACATGCAGAGTTTGCAAGATTGGAGTGTGAGGAGGCAGAAATCATTGGCAGACACAATGCTCAGGTGGTTTGCTGCTACAATACCATTATTTCCAGTTATGTCAGCAAATTGTGATGGAGAATCACTGCAACACTGCAATGCTTTTGCTAGAATCAGCCTGCTGAAAGTTTGAAAATAGAGGAGAAGAATTCTGAAATGCCTTCATCTTCTTAAACACAGATCCTGTGTAATTTTTATAGTTAAAAATCTACCAGTTATGTTGGAATTTTATATATAAAAAAAATTGAGCTGCTACATTACTTGTGACCCCAGCTGTGAAGTTTGTTGTCAGAAAAATCTAACTTGTGTAAATAAAGGTTGTAACTTTTCTATGATGGCAGTACCTTATAACAGGTCAGTCTGTTTAGACATCTTGCTGTATCTGCATGCCTTCAGTAAGTTCATTTCTCTTTGGATTGCCCACCCCAGCTTTTCCTGCTCCCTTTCTTGTAGGTAAAGCACAGTTAGTGTTTATCATTAGCAGATTGTTAATGAAGGATGGCCTGGAGGCCGTGGTGGAGGATGGTGTTACCAGGGTGTTACAGAGAGAGCCCACCCACCCTTCAGGGTACCTGTACTAAACACCTGAAGTCCTGGAGATGGGAAATGTAGGATTGTAATGCTGTGGAGTGCTTACACAGATATGGTGCCAGGAAAGTGTTGGTAAAGAATTTAGAAAAGCAGCTAAATAGCAGTTACAAGAATCTGACATGCTTGCAATGCCTGTGTTTTCTTCCCTACAAATAAGAAGGCTGTAGAGGAGCACTGGAAATGAGCAGGTTTCCCTTCTCCTCCCCCTGCTTGCTGAGCTGTAGAATCAGGCTTTCTCTCCCCACCAAAAGCACCATGTGGTAAAGAGCTTGTGCAGAGACACTGCCCTCTTCTTCTTGTGGAAAAAAGGAGCTCCTGTTTTATGGTGGCCTGGAGGCTGCAGAGCCGCCTGCTGCCAGGGCTGCTCCTCCAATGCTCTCAGCAATCAGCCTGGCTCCAAGGAGAGGCACAGTGGCCTCTCCTGCTTCCCCTCTAACTCTGCACCTCCTCTCCCCCTCTCCTCACTGACCTGAGCACAGCACCAGCACAAAAATCTCTGGAAAGAACCACCTGCCCAGGCTCAGCTTCTCTCTTAAAGACTGAGCCTTTGCTTCACTTTTCCTCTCAGCTGCTAGGAAAATGTCAAGGGTGGATGAGTCACATGGCAGATCAGATCCGCGTAAGAGCTTTTTAAACTTGGTATATTAACAAGTTTAGTGCTGACCCCAATGCTTAATCAAAAAGAGGGTTTAATATTTCCACAGATTGTGGAGCATTGTCAGCAATTGCTGACATAAAAATTATCATCACAGAATATTACAGAAACTGTTAGTAAAACCTTTTTTTAAAATTTATTTTCTATATCAACACCAAACAAACAAAGCTGCCACAAGACAGACTGGGATTCTTGGCTATTTCAGTTCTTAGTTTGATTTTTTTACTGTTTTGGTGGGGTTTTTTTTTTTGCCCTTTTTTTTTGTTGTTTTGTTTTGGGTTTTTTTGTGTGTGCAATCAGGCACTAATGCAGTTGAAAAACTATTTGACAAGATGAGACTTGCAGGCCGTTTCAGAATGTAAGTTCCAGGTAGGCCTTGGGGAGTTGCTGATTAGCTTTTATCAGCAACTGTTACTCATGCCTCAGCCACATCTCCTTGCACCAAGCTGCTGCTTAATCTGTCACGTTCACTTTTATGTCAGATCCTGCTGAAAGATGATTCCATGTTAGAGCCATATGTTCAAACACAAGGGATAAACACTGATGCCCTGACTCTAGTTTGCTCCTCTCTGATCAGCAGCTGATACTCACCTCTCATCAGGACTTTCCACGCTGTTTTGGATGTTCGTATTTTATCTCTTTGCAAGCCAGGTAAAGTTGTGGGAAATTTAAGGATCGTGGCCTCTGCGTTTGGAATGAGATATTCACAGTTATGATGAGATATTAACATGTAATAATCATAAAGATGGCACTTGCAAATAGATTGTAAAACTCTTTCCATTTCCATCGAAAAATTTATGCCTAATAGTGACATGAACAGATTGGGAAATGTCCTCTAGCTACCTAAATCCAAAATATCAAACTAGGCAGCTTTTTGTGAAATGTATAGAACATTCTGTCTTGACAGTTTTCTTCTGTGAGTGGACTGAGAGCTGTTCTGTGTCTGTCACTTGTTGAGCTGGAATTGCCATGCTGGAAGACCTGAACTGCTCCACTGTGAGGAGTGAGAAAGGTTTTTAAGTAGCTGCATGTGCTATTTTTTGTATACACTGAAGGCCTTTTCATTTTCCAGGCCTCCCCAGAATTAAATCCCATTGAATTCCTTATTCAAGCTTCTATGTAGTACTTGAAGACTAATTATTGAGCAGGCTCCATTTATTCAGATTGGGGTTTTAGCTGTTTTCTAGCTTCAGGAGCACGTGTCTCATATGCAAGAAAATATCTTGCGGAAGCAACGAGAGGTGTAACTCTAACAGATATGGCAAATATGGAAAGGTGTCGACAACATCAAACCTATTCTTTCTGTCTGTAGCACAAAACTCTGACCCAAAGAATCAGGCTGGACAAAGGATTTCAGCACAGTATTTTGGCTAGTTATAAAAATATGATAAATCTTCTCCATCCTTTTCTTGGCTTCTTCTTGTAATGTGGAACACCAGCACCGCCCAAATCCCCAAGGATAGAGTCAGTTCTTCAAGTTATTTCCTGGGTGTACTAAATTCTGGTGGCCATACAAAGATGTCCCTGAGTCACTGGTAGAGCTGTCATCAAAAACGAAATCTCCCATTTTTACTTCCCATATTATCATTTTTATTCTCATTTCTCCCTCTCTCCTCAATGCCAATATGAAAAACGGTGGGGCAAACATCAGACCTCATACTGAGCAGGTGCCTTTCAGAGGCTCTAAACCTGGAGATGCTTTTCTCATGAATATTAGGAAGTGAAAGGGTTGATATCTTGAGCTGAACTTTTTTCAATACATTTTTTTTCTTTCTGAAAACATCCTAAAACAAATTGTCTGGTTTTCAACTATCTTTTATGTTTACAGTCTATTCAATAAAGACAAAGAGCAGAAATATTTTTTATCTTCTTTTTTCTTCTTCTCCCCTCTAAAAGGGAGGATTGTCAGGTTTCTTTACAAATAAGAGTACTTTTCTTCTCCAGTGTTTCTCATCTGCGCACATATAATTCAGATATGATTGTGTTTATTTCCCTGCTTTCTTCTGTACCAGATTCTGTCAGCTGTCCTGAGTTTCTGTCCTGATACCTCTGTACACTCATGCCTCTGCCTCTGTTATGTGATGAAGTCAGGACACTGGCTTGTTTAATACCATGTCAGCCTGGAGGAACTGACTGGAATTCATGGCCTTGGGTTAATCCCTCTGCTTTTCACCTTCCTTCTTGGATAACAGTCATTGCATCATGCGGCATACATGCTGTTCCCTTGGGGGTTAGGTTAACAAGGTGGGATCCTGCTTGAAGACAGGGCTGAGGCTGAAATGTCCTTGCAGCCTCAGCTGTTTTGCTCTGGTAATTGTGCATACACTTTCTGCCTGCTGTTTTGATCCCGCTGTTGCTATTGTTTGTTGGAGACCCACGCTGCCTCTGTGCCCAGCCTAAATTCCATTGTACCCACCCCATGGGCCTTTTGTGCAATGCCAAGCCAGCAAAAATCCTGGCATCCAGCTCCTTTGTTGCCCGAGGGAGGTATGTGGGAAAGGCAGCTCAGCCCTCACTGGGGACAGGGACTTGGCACAAGCTGCCCAGTAGTTTCCACTACACGTCCCTTGGGCTGAGACAGTTTTGCTTCAGGTGCTCCTACATTCATTTTCTGTGTTTGCCATCGAGTTCTGTTTGCCAGAACACCAGAAGAATGCAGCTGCTGGGATTTTATACCCTGGTTTTCACACTTCCAGCAGCATGTCCTACTAATGTGTTATTTGTATTACAGGAGTCCCCACAGGCCTTGCTTCACATCTGAATCCCGTTGTTCTGGCGGTGTAAAAACAGAGGCAGAAACGGTCCCCAGCACAGAAAAACTTACAGCACTTTACTGTGACTAAAGGAGGATTTAGGACTAAAGGAATATTTAGGAGTATGTCAGCATGCAAGTCTCTGAGAATGTCTAAGATCTCTCAATTTTGAAGCACCACCATAGTCTTGAAAAAGGACAGGCACCAGGCAGAGGTCACAAAGGGTTATCTAAAATAAACAGAAACCACCCTGTGCTGAACCCCATGTTCCTTCATAGACTCAGAAATACCCTGAATGAACAAGCAGGAGAAAGCCAGACTAGTCCAGGAAGATGAGAGGAGAGGTAGGGTTAATTTTGCTGGGACAGGTTGGGGGAAGCCCCCAAAAGGAGCAGAGATGGCAGCTCCAAAAGGGCAGCAGCTTCTGGCACATGCAGGGACTGTAAATTTCAAATGTCTGCTCTGAGATTGTTTTGTGTTCCTCTGCTCTCGACTATTAATATCAATGACATTTTTCTGTGTGACGGTTTCTCTTCCTGACTCACACAAAGAAAACAGGCCACACAGGATGTCTTTAGTTGGGGATTTGGCTATTTGGTAGCTTTCTTTCCCTTTCTTCTGATTCCTCTCCCAGTTTTTATCATTGGCTTTAGCAGGCCATTAAAGGGTGATGATTTTTTTTCTAGAGAACAGGTATTAAATAACCAAAGGTTCCCTAAGTGCAGGACCAGGTCCTTCAGATGGCTGCTGTTGTGCTGGTAGTCTTGGTCCCTGCTTTTCCTGACCCATGCCTCTGTTAGCAAATCTCTGTGGGGCTCCAGGACTTTCCATTTTACACTTAGGATGTTGTGATGCTGTTGTCAAACAGAAAAAGAAAACCCTGTTTCCCCACTTTGATTTAGGGATGTTAACAATGGGGCACAGCCTTATTCAGAGTTCATTTTCTTTTGTATCCATGGATTTTAAGAGCCTTGGTCTGGCCAGTGTGAAACCAAGCCTGTCACATTGCTGGAAGGCAAAGATGTGCTCCCTTGACTTAAAAAAATATTCTTGTTTTGCTTTTCTGTAATGTTATTTTTTGTATAAGTTTCTCTCCAGTCAGTATTTACTGCTGGGCTATGTTGCCCATTAAGTCCTGGTGGGGGGAGGGCTGGAGCCTGCTGACAAGATCCTCATCTCAGGAACATTCTCTTGGCACCAGGGATGCTCCAGCGCTGCCAGAACGAAATGCAAGGCGACTCTATCGGAGATAGGTCACACAGTGTGTTTTGGATTCGATTCCCTCCATCTGTTTGCCATAACTATCCCCTTCTGCTCCAGGAAAAAGCTTTTTCTGGAGCGTGTCATCCTGCTGTATTCTCCCAGCCGAGTGCTTGGATCTCCCTGAGCCGTTCCCCGGCCGTCAGCAGCAGTTGCTATGGGGCGTGATGAGCTCACCGCTGCGGGAAGGGGAGGAACCCTTCCAAAACAAAGCACAGCACTGAAGACATGTAAAATGTTCACATGCAGCTGCCTGGTTGAGGCTTGTGGATGGGGAGCTTTGAGGTGTTCTTTTTTCTTCTTTTTTTTTTTTTTTTTAAGATGTTCTGGAGCCGAATGGTCTTAATGTCAGGAAAGGGAATATTGCAGAATATCTTCATCCTTTGATTTCAATGGCCTTTTTGAGCCTCATTCTGTTGGATATTTTGTTTTGTTTGTTTGTCTTTCCATCCCCTAGCAAGAGGTATCATTTAATCTTATGGCTTTCCATGTGAAGTTACTGAGCTAACCAGGTTTTTTCAGGTACCCTCGTGTACTTGCAAGACCAGCAAAAAGATAAAATTACTGACAGTGCAGAGACTGATGACAGACTGTGTCAGACCTACACACCACAATAAAGATGTGACTTTAGTAGAAGCAAAGGCATTTGGTTAAACAAAGTATTTAAGAGAAGTTTGCAATTCGAGCCTTGTCTGCAATGAAGGCTCAGCTAGATAAAAGGTGGGTTTGTTTGCTGGGGTTTTTCCATCCATTTCACCTTTGAATAAATTGATTCAGCTCAATAGAAGTCAAACAGTTCAATAAAACCTATCATGGAAAATTCTGTGGAAGCTTGATTTTGTGCTGCAAGATGCACTTGAGAATAGGTGACACTGGAATGATACTATTGAGGAGAAAGTCTAGAAAAAACATAGAAAATCATATGGATTGATCCTGATTTCCTCTGTGTAATTTTATCCTGATTTCAGATGCAAGTCCCCTCTGAGAAGTGAAAGTCTGCATGTGATCTAGGTCCCATACTCTTCCTGAAGACTTAAAATGCTCTGCAAGCCAGTGAGTGCTCCTTAAACTCTGTAATAACCTGCTCCCTAGCAGAATCCAGGGCAGCAGTCATAGGGACTGTTTATTTTTGTTTTATTCTAAGGCAGAGTAATTGTTTGGCTTCCTGTTGCAAGCCACCTGCATACATTGTGCTGCCCTACTGATTCAAGGCTGGGCTCTAAAGAGGCTGTTCCTGCCTGCTTATGTTTCCAGTTCCCTGGGCATGTGTCTATGTTGTTATATCTTCCTCCCTATTGATTTTTTTTCCCATTAATTTCTCTGCTTTTGTTTTTCCAGAGCTGAATCACCAAAGTTTACATAGTCTGGAAAAATAGATTTCCAAGTCAGACCTTCCTGCCTAATAGTTTGCTGTCTTGTGTTTCTTTTTTTTTTTTTTTTCCCTCTCCCCACATTTGGCAATGCCTCAAAATTCATGTGCCAAGCATTGTATAAATAGGAGTAGTCATGGTGGTGCCCTGAGCAAGTCACAGTTTAATTAAAGACAGGAAAACAAGAACTAAGTTTATAACAATAGGAAAGAGACTGAGGGCAACAGTAAATATGTCATGGCTTTAAAATACGCTCGATGTGCACAGTTGGTGCAAAGTTCCAAATCAGAAGTGCAATGGCTTTGGCACAAGCTTTCCATGGAACCAAGTGACCCCTCAGTACTTCCTCTGCCTTCTCTTCTTCCCTTGGCCACTCGTGGAGAAGCTGCTCTGCTGTTTGCCCTCACGGTGCTCTGCCCCTGTGCAGATTAGAGGACAAATGGACTCTTGCAGCTCCAGTCAGGAGGGCATTTCCTGAGGTAAAGTTCCGTTGTGTTTGAGTAAAGAGTGTTTTCAGCTCTTGCATCCCCTGCTGTGCAGCTCAAGCTCACCTACTGTGAATGCCTCGTATGGAACAATCATAACCAAAATCTGCTGGGTTTCTTTTTCTTTGCAGATGAGTGGGCAGAAGCTGGAGATGTCCTGGCATGGCCTCTCTCCTCACAGCCACACTGCAATGGCTCAGCAGTCTTCTGACAAGTTAAAGCTGCTCTCCTTGGAGGGGATACAGGGGGGACAACATTTCCCAGCACAACTCAGCAGCAGATGTCCTATTACCTGTCCTATTCCAGCCAGAATGAGGCACAAACCCCAGGGTTCACTATTTCAGCAAGGGATCAGTGTCTGCATGGGGAGTATGGGGGCCTGGAGGGGAAAAAGAGGGGAAAGCAAGACAGAAGAAATACTGGTCCCCCTGAGCCTCCTTTTCTGCCAGCTGACCCCTCCCAGCTCCCTCAGCTTCTCCTGGGGCTCCAGCCCTTTTCCCAGCTCTGTTCTCTTCCCTGGACACGCTCCAGCCCCTCAATGTCTTTCTTGCCATCAGGGGCCAAAACTAGGCACCAGGTTTAAAGGTGTGGCCTTACCAGTGCCCAGCACAAGGAACAAGCCCTGGTCCTGCTGCCACATCATTGCTGCCTCTGCCCAGGTGCCCTTGGCTTTCTCACTCACCTGGGCACACCTGGGCTCATGTTCAAACACTATTGCCAATATTGGGAAAAAATAAATTTAAAAACCCACTTATTCTAGTCTCTTCAGAATGGATTTTTCAAGCCTCAGACTTCTTTTTGACACCTCATAGATTGGCTGCCTCAACATCAGTATCATAAAGAGAGCAAGGGTAACAATCTTCTACTCAAAAATACAAAATCTTGCATGGTATCTTATGTCACCTAAATAAAACACCACAGTATTGAGATGCATTAAAAGTTTCCATGTTAAAGAGATGGCATTAGTTATTGCAGTTCCTTCTAAGATCCTGAGTCCTAGTTTCAGCCGAAATAGAGTTTGTTTTCTTCCTGGTAGCTGACACAGTGCTTTGTTTTGGATTTGATGTGAGAATAATGCTGGTATCACACTGGTGGCTTAGTTATTGCTAAATAGTTCTCACCCTAAACACCAAAGTCACTGATCCAAATGGAAATTCTACTGTGCTTATCTGACACATGGAGAGCAAATGATGACATAATCTAAAATACACAAGAATCTTACAGTAAAATAAATCCAAAGCCAGCTAAAGTCTGTTCTCTGTGAAGCAGATATTCTGCTGTGGGCAGTTGATTTCCATTAGGATACATTTGGGATATTTGCAAGATTAGACCTAGAATTAGAATTAGAATTAGAATTAGAATTAGAATTAGAATTAGAATTAGAATTAATTAGAATTACTTCTGCTTTGCATTGAGTACTATCACGGAATAATAAATGCTTTGAGTTGGAAGGGAGATTTTATAGCACTGTTCCACAGGTGTAGGTTGTTAAACTGTTGGAAAATGGAACCATTTAAAAATTAGAAGTGAAGCTAAAAAAGACAATGCCCCTGAGACATTTCTCCACTTTATTAAACTTGAGGGGTTTTGCTGTAGTTGTCTTAGTCAAAGATCTTATTTGTTTTTGAAGGTTATACTGAAAATGCTATTTATGTTTGCCTTCATAAATCCATTTCCTTGAAGTAGTAATGCATGGTATTTGATGATGTTTTGAGCACTGAAGAGCTAAATTATTTTGGTTTTTTTATCAGGGAGGACAAAAAAAAGCCATCTCAGTATGGCAAATGAACTGCATAATCTGTGCTTGCCTCAACTAGATTTTAGGCTATTATTTATATTTTATTCCATTTTTTAAATTTTTTCTTTTCTTCTATTTTTTTCTTTCCATCTGCAGAAACACTGGTGTACATAGCTGACATCTGGATTTAAAAAACAAAAAGCTTTGAAGGCCAACATATTGACTCATAAGTCTTTGCTTCCACTCTTCATATAATTAATATTTTCATTTTGTAAAGCTGAAGAAATAAGGGTCACTCATAGAACAGATTAAATTTCCTGAAAGGACATAGAGGAATCAAAACATGAAAAAAAAACAATGTATACTGACAGGATCTTAAAGAATAGATATCAATGAAAGGTTCACAATAAATAAATTACAATCTGGCTCAATAAGTATTTGAAATTTTTTTGTGGTGAAAAGGTGGACGGAGAGAGAGGACAATCTAAGTGACAGTATTTGTTTAAAGCAATCAAGAAGTAGATCAATTACTCAGTGTTGTAAATAAACTGAGCTGTGCTTATCCTTTCCGTTTGATTTGGATTTTTGTAAGTGGAGATTGGAGAAAAAGGGATTGGGACAGGGAGTTTTCTTATAATGTTATTTCACAGCTTCTTCAGAAGTTAAAAAAGGACAATACAATGAATAATTTCTTTTCAAGTCTGAAAGGTTTTGAAATGGGAACCAGTTCACTTCATGATACACTTGTACAACTCAGAGCAAATGGTAATTATACAGATACGCAAATCAGAATTGAGAATTATAATTCCAAATTCACAACTACTTGTCTCAGATTTTACTAATGATTTAGAATGAATAGATTACATTTGAAATGATGACATTAGTAATAACCTTGATAATGTTTCAGGATTTAATGGAATTTATTTATTACATCCAGATGATAGTTGTTGTTACAATTATGCTATAATTTTTACCTAATAATGATGCCTACGTATATATAGTATATAGAACCACTTGCATAGAAATTTTGTTTTCTAATATCTAGAAATTAGAAAATTTCTAGAACTATCTAGAAATAAAAGATTTGGTGTCTGATATAAAATCACTAAATCAAGGAACTCTTTCTGATTAAAACCTGATTAGCTTTTGGATTGACATCTCAGTAACTAGGGAAGAAAAGAAAGCATTAAAAGAAATCACAGAATCCTAGAATACTAGGTTGGAAGGATCTCAAGGATCATCTGGTCCAACCTTTCCTGGCCACATCATAGTCTGGACAAGACATCACAGCACCCTGTCCTGCTGAATCTTACATTTGCCCAGTGCTGGAGAATCCAGCACTTCCTGGGAGATTATTCCAGGGGCTGATTGTTATTGTGCAAAATTATCCCCTGCTGAGCAACTGGAACCTCCCCAGGAGTAACTTGTGCACATCACCCCTCATCTTTTCCAAGTGACTCCTTCTAAAAAGGGAAGCTCCAGCCTCTTTGCAGCCACCCTCTCAATACTGCAATGTGGGGATAAGGCTCTTCCTGCCTATCCAGGTCTCCCTGCAGGTTGGTTCTTCCCTCTGGAGTGTTCCCTTCCCCACTCACTGTGGTAATTTCACTGCAGTAAAAAACCAACAACTGTGAGGAAAATCTCTTCATCAATGTACAGAATGGCTTGACCATATTTTGAAAAATAAATATTAAAATTTAAAGCTGCTTATAAACTTGTTTGTTTGTTTTCCAGAGCAGAGAACAGTTGAAACTCACTAAAACACACGCCAACTGGCTTTAAAAACATCTCACATGGAGAAATTACTTTCTCTGTTCTCTTGGCTTTCTGTCTCTGAATGTGACCAACTGCCCCGTAAACAGCTTTTTCCTTGTCTGCTCTTGCTACCAAAGTTTATTACAGAGATAAAGCAGAGGTCCAGACATCAAAAATCTGACTTTTGTTACCAGATCAACCACAGTCTTTTATGTGACCTTGGACCACTCATTTATCTCAACTTCAAAGGCAATAGGGAGGATAAAATTAATCACTGTGGTGCCCTCAGAGGCTGTAATGGAAGGGTCACTCTCTGCTACCAACTACAGCTTTTAGGGGGAAACCAGCCTAGGCGTATGGTAACATAAATTAAAAATTGAGTATCCCCTCCTTTGTCCTGCGCTTGCCATCTGTAGGCTTTTCACCCAAAGCACAGCAAAAAAAACCAAAACAAAACAAAAACCCCCAAAAAACCCACAAAAACAAAACAAAACCCAAAAAAACAAACAAAAACCCAAATCCACAAAAATTATATATCCTTTTCCTTTGAAGATGTTACTATATTTCAGTGACCTAGAAGGATGAACTCTTCCTGGAAATCCTAATGGCAGAGGCTCTTAGATATTGTAGAAAACTAAAATTTTCCACAAAACTGTGCCTGTGTTCCATCTCTTTGTTCTGTGTTTGTTTTTACCTGGCAGTGTCCCTATGTAATCTCCAGCTCACGGGATGCAAAAGGCGTCTCAGAATCTCACCTCAATTTTTCACTGGCAACTTTTGCTCAAACACAAAAAAAGTGCACCTTTATTTCAACCGTATTTGCAAAGGCAAAAGATTCTTATGCAAGGCATTTGTGTAGCTCCTTGTCTGTAATATAGCCTTTGAGTTGAAAAATAAAAGCATAGAGGTGTTTTCAGTGTGTCTTGAAGACAATCTGGATTTAAACCCAGACTTGTTCTAAAAAGAGCAGGTTCCAAGGTGATTTTTCGCTATGCTGTGTAATGATGATAATAGAATTTCTTTAAAGCAACTTTTTTAGCTGAGAAGAAAATGAATATTTTTCTTTTTTTTTTCTGTTGTGTGCCATCTTGACTTACCTAAATACCTCTTAAAGGAGACACAATTCAATGCTCTCAGCATTAAAAATTGCTGAGCTTCTGTGGTCTGCATTTTACAAGAACGGCTTGCTAAATCAAAGACCCCGTGAGCTTCAAATAACTAAAGTTGTGTTGCAGTCTTATGAAATCTGAAGCCTTTTATAGTTTATTCTGAACAGAATGGAAGGCAAAAATGTGTTTTGTGGTGTGCCACAAGTGAAGTGTCATGGAGGGAGTGGGGAGCAGAAATTGAGCCTGTAATTACTGATCTCTGGGATTTGTTCTGAGATATATGAAAGGAGCCCTTTGAGGGCTCTCAACTGAATTCATGTAATGATCACCACAGAATTATCACAGAATGTTTTGGGTTGGAAGAGATGTTAAAGATCAGGTGGTTCCAACCCCCTGCCATGTGCAGGACACCTTCCACTATCCCAGGCTGCTCCCAGCCCCATCCAGGCTGGCCTTGGACACTTCCAGGGATCCAGGGGCATTCACAGCTGCTCTGGGCACCCTGTGCCAGGGCCTCCCCACCCTCCCAGGGAACAATTCCTTCCCAATATCCAAACCTCCTTTCTGTCAGTTTGAAGGCCTTTCCCCTTGTCCTGTCACTCCATGCTTCTGTAAATTGTCTCCCTCCATCTTTCCTGAAAGCTCCCTTATTCTTTATAAAAAGTCCATTAGCAGGGATATTTGTCCACTGACTTTGATTACTAAGATCCCTTTTGTCAGTGCAAACCCACCACCCATCTCTGTGCTGTACCCAGCTGTGGAACTGTCCCTTCACAGGGGTGACACCCAGGTTTCCTGTCCTTTCCTGGATCCCTGGAATGAAAGGGAGCAGTAAGGAGGGAGCTGTCCCTGCAGCCACATTCGGGATGTGATGAAGTGACTGCATTGTCCATTGTCACAGGAGAAGTTACTTGCAGGCAGAAAATGACACTTTGCTGAGCAGTGTGAGAGGAATTTTGGAGCTCAGAGAGCAGAAGTCTCTGTGCCAACCTAGGGCTAACCAGGGCTATATTATCCTCCCCTGCCTCTACACTGATTTTGCTGACTTGAAAACTGCTGAAATTTTCCATTGAAAAGGGATAACTGATTTTTTAATACTGTGATGAAATTAGGTGAAAGTATACCAAGACTACTTGATTGATTAGATGGCTTTTTTCCTGGGACTTTACATTTTTGGAGATCTCCGTCCCTGTCCAAAGAGAGATCACTTGTTGCCTGACCCTTGCTTCTCATTTCTCACACCTCTCATTGTTGCTGCCAGCACAAAATCTTTTGCTTTTACCTTATTGAGACTTTTTTTTTCCCCCAAATCAGATATTTCAAGTATTTTCTGTGAACATATTGACAGTGCTCTTTGGTGAACAACATGAGCACTAGCAAGCTCCTAAAATTCAGATAATATGGCTGGATTCACAATGCTATCTCTTGCCAATAATTTTGTTGTTCATTCCTAGATTTTTGATGCATGAAAGGACTTACTATGAACATTTTTTTTTTAGATCCAAGGGTGTAAAATTATTTTGATGAATAATGACTGGACTTGTATTTGCACTGATCAGAGCTGTAAAATGCTGCCCTGTTGTTGGAGCTTCTGCACACTGAATATAATGGGGGACAAAGCTGTTAAACATCATCTTTAAATTATAAACAAAGATATAAATATTGAGCAGAGTTCCATCATAATGCCAGTTGTTAAGTGCTTTGTAACATCTGAAGATTATGCATAAAATCATTAAGAATCTCAAAGAGTGAGAGACACTCAAAGGAAGTGCACCAATGAAAGAGCCTATGAAAGCCCCTTTCCACTTTAGAGAGGACGTAACAAGGGAGCTGATACAGCGTTTGGTTAGGTTTAGCTCCTAGAAATTAAATTTAAAAGAAATTACAGAAGTTGGTTGTCTGAAGAGATGTCAGCATTTGCCAGACACCAATGTGACACCATCTTGATTAAATTGCAGCTGCACAGTTCTTTGAGTCACTGTTTTCTCCAAATCTTTTTTTCCACATTACTTTAAACTCCTGTCTCTGATATCCATCTAATGCTTGCACGCATGAAGAGTCTGAAATGTTTATTTTAATCCCTTACAGGACACCACATTTCTAAAAGTCTATTTACACAGCTCCTTCAATGCTCTGTGGGGCCATCACCCTGACTTTTCAAGCCATGAAAATGCTCCAAAATAAGATTTAAAGCAATGCAGTTGTCTTTAATAGCGTAGCAGGGAATGGGGTAACTCCAAACTGTGCAACAGACCCAGTAACCCCATGTTACTGGTCTGTGTGTTTATAGGCATCAACTTTAATGGCCCATTGTGATAAATGAGAGATATTAAAATCTTACAGTCACTGCCCGGTCATTTACAGTCAACAGAGGGCTACAAGTGAAAGGTCAGGCCTAGAAGAGTTGGAAAATCTGCTAAGCAAACTCTGGAGCAGGGAATGGGCTGCTCCAGGGACTGGGGGCCATCGCTGGTGTTTCTGCTGTTGTTGTTGTTTTTCCTGGCCTGGGATAAGTTTCTGCACAGCCCAAAGCATTCAGGATGAAATATTCCCTTTTCTTCATGTCAAAATAAGTGTGCACATGATCCACTAGAGGGTTTCTTTAGTTGAATACATTTACCTGGTATGTTTACTAGAGAAAGAGACTTGTTTTTTTCAATCAGCCCTTTCCATGCAGGCTGTTTAATGTGAGAGAATGATTTCCAAACTGGTTACTTCCCAATGTGCTGAAGCTCCTGTTAACATAAAATACATTTTAGCCTCTGGGTCCTGCCACTGCCAAGCATGTGCTGCTGCCCTTGGGGATCAGCTCAGGTGCTGGCTCTGGAAACTGGAGTATATCAAAAACAAGGATCCAAAAAGAGCACAGTCAGCAGGGCCAGCAGCAGAATCACTGATGAGCAAATATTTATGCTGCACAGAAGTGTTCATTTTATTTTTTAGTTCCCTGAATAAGGCTGTGTCTCTAAACCCAATCTGTTTATTTAAACACTGAAAGCCCAGGAGCAGCTTGAAGCATGAAGAAGACCCCAGCTCCCCTTTCCCAGCACTCTGATGTAAAGATGAAAACGATGTAGGTAAATTCAGGTTGCTCTAAGCCACTTTTCCCTACTTTGTCATGGGATATGGCTCAGTCTCAACCAACTCCTGGTGTGTCACCAGAGTAGGACCTCCTGTGACATAACTGATGTTTTCTGTATCTCTCTGCCCCTCATTTTCATTGTCCTTTTGTGGCTGAAACTGTGGGAACAGCACAACTTTCCCTGCTTCCAGAGCTGATAGTGATTCCTGTGAGAGCTGGGGAACACTGCTGAGACATCCCTTTCCATGAGTTATATCTCTTTCAGAGAGGCCCAGGAGCTGATTACATCCTTTTAAGGTCTCTTTGCTCTCATAGGATGGCATGTAGAAACTCTGGAATAACTGGGAAGAGAGCAGGATGCCACAGGAATAACTACTGACTGAACTTTTGGTTGCGCCTTCAAAGATACTGTTTCAGTGTATCCTTTCTGACTGAGGGACAGAAATGTTCTTTAACTGTATTCAAATGTTTAGATTAGTACAAAACTGGGTTGCTGGGGATATGTTTGCCCTTCTACATTCATGCACAAGATGGTTCCTGCTTTTTTGTGGAGCAGCAAGGCATTTTCAGTGCTGGGCTTTGTGTTGGTTGTGAAATTCAAAGTGCAGCGGCCCCAGCCACTGCCTTACATAAACCCTGTGCCTGTGCAATGGACTGCTGCCACTGCCCTCTTTGGAGCAGCAAGATTTCCTTTCTGACCTACTTTTCTGGTCAATGCCTTGAGCCAGGCCATCGGGAGCATTATTAGAACATTTTTTTATTCTTCCCGTGCCACAAAGCTGCCCTGACACTACCCTGAGCAGCCAAGCAACGATCCCGTCAGCCCAGAGGGATCCATGAGCTACTAAACAGCTCCCTTGTCTTCTTTTCCTGCTGCAGCCAGCCCAGAGATGGCTTTAGTGTGCTCTAGAGCAGGCAGGAGCTTCTCACGTGCACAGGAATGACCAGGAATGGTGCTTAAGGATTTGCAGCTTTATGCTGAGCATATCCCGGCCATAACTGCCTGGGATAAAGGGATATCAAGGGGAGTGACACCAGTGGAGATAGCTTGGACAGACAAGGTTTTTGAATTATTTAGGTTGGAAAAGGCCTTCAAGATCACTGAAACCAATTTGTGACTGATCCCCTCCTTGTCACCAGCCCACAGCACTGAGTGCCACGTCCAGACCTTCCTTGGACACCTTCAGGAATGGGGACTCCAAACCTCCCCTGGGCATCCCCTGCCAAGGCCTGAGCACCTTTTCCATGGAGAAATTCCGGCTGGTGTTTAACCTGAGCCTCCCCTGATGCAGCTTGAGGCCCTTCCCTCTCATCCTGTCCCTTGTCACCTGGGAGCAGAGGCCACCCCCCACCTTGCTACAAACTCTTTTCATGAGGAAATTGAAGGAATATTGAAGAAATAACCAGGGAGATAATGAAACAAAATGGAATTCCATAAAGTTTCCAGTAATTGTCGAATATGAAACATGCAGCCTTTGATTACACAGAATTCTTTATAAGAGCTGGAGAGAGCACTGTTATAAACAAATTTGCATCTGTGAAGATTTTCATGGAATAAAACAGGTAAGGATGGGAAAGACCAAGCTGTAGGTCTGTATCTCAATCTAGGTGGGTATCGAGAATGTCAAAGGGCTGAGATCAATCCTTCTGCCGCTGAGAGCTGTGAAGTCAGTGCCTCTTTCTGTCTCCCTCTCAGAGCTGTTCCAGAGAGTACAGGTACCCAAATCTGACTCATCCTAATGGTATTTAATAGAAAACATCAATTCTGTGCTGTAATTTCCTACCCATAGCTTCTACTCTGTAATTTTTTTTTCTACAGCCATAAGGTTAAATTACCCTCATATTTTCTGGAGACTAAATTTCATGCTCTGTTCTTCTTAATTCCTTGCAGGAGGAAAAAGCAGTTTCAGCAGGCTCCTCTGCACAGGAGGAGAGAGCAGAGGATGGGAACTCTCCCAACAGAGAACCACAGGGACGTGGTTTCCTTGCTGAGGGAGTCCTGTTAGGCTGAGAGGAAGAAAACAACAGCAGGGGAGAGGCTCTCAGCCAAAGCAGACTTGAGGGCAGCTGATCTCAAGCACATCCTGCAGTGACGAAAGAAGCATGGCAAGGAAAGCGTGCAGGTGATCCATCATGTTTTGCCTACAGCTCCTTCACGAGTTCTATTCAGCTCTAAGAGTGCCTGGGTTAAGAAAAACTCCTGTAACACTCACCATATGTGCTTTTGCATGTCCTGAGCTGCTGAGGAGTGTCCAAAAAGCTGGAATTTGGCAAAAAGAGGCAGTCTCCTCGGGTGGCTGCGCAGGGTTTCACTGCCCAGAGTGATCTGTTATCCCTTTCCTGACAAATACCCTCAAGACTCTGTGCTTCAGGGATCAAAGAATAGACAATTTTGCAACAGAGGTTTTAAGAGGTCACAGCCCCACTGTGGTATGATCTAAACCTGAGACCTCAAAGCTCACCAGGCTGTTACCCTGGTCACGGAAGCAACGTGGCCTGGCTGTTTTTAATCCTGGCACATCTGTGTGAGTTTGGATCTGATTTAGGTGTTATGATCAGACAGACTTAATGCAGAAGTAAAAGTTAAGGAATTAAAATCAGACATGCAAGGCTCTGGTGAAAAAAGTTAAGAAGAAGTTTCCTGCACCTTGAAAACTTTGGCATTTCTGACAAAATATTGTCTTTCTTTCTGGAACTTTGTAGCTGCACAGAACTCCGAGGGA
Organism: Nicator chloris; assembly: GCA_013400495.1. NCBI lineage: Eukaryota > Metazoa > Chordata > Aves > Passeriformes > Pycnonotidae > Nicator > Nicator chloris. The sequence goes on along the minus strand of WAAE01011738.1, from coordinate 93,103 downwards.
TGGGTTTTTTAGCCTATGTAAAATATTTGAATGGTTTATATCTCAGTACATCATAACTTCCACATCCAAGGCTGTCATCATAATTCTTGGTCATAATTTTGACATTGCTTATTTGAAAAGCCAGACAGATTCTTCTGTTGTCATCCTAAGTGCCCAAAGCACTTAGGATGTAACAGCTTCCTGTGCCTTCCTGAGAGCCCTGCTGAAGCTGAGCCATGCTGAAGGTAATCCCAAGGATCCCCAAATCCTTGGGCCCACAGTCAGATGTCTGGCACTCCTAGAAATGTTCCTATTTCCTGAAAAAACATGGAATGTGACTACAGGGACCTTTTCCCAGCTACCTTCTTGCTTGTGGCACATCCTGCAGCACAGTTTACCACCCACGCATTTGTTTGTGGGGGTGCAGTGCAAACAAATGCAGTGGAATAATCAGCACTGGAAAAGGGAAAGCACCCACCCCGTTTCCAAATTACTTTTTATTCTGAACTAGGTGTGTATGCACGTGTGGGTTTTTTACTTCCCCTCAAAATTGGAGTATTTCATCAATCTAGGTGACAGGGTGAGCTCAGATGTTAGGAGGGGCTGTTAAAGTTCAGGAGGGCAGGAATGAGCAGATGCTGGAGGGGAGGGGATAGGAAACATCACAAACTGCTTTTGTCATGAGACTAACTCTCATGTGACAGCTTTTCCATGATTTCTCTGAAGACTCTGCTAACAGAGGGTGCCTTGTTTGGGAGGGAGAAGACAACCATGACTGGTGAAGACCATTAGCTCCTAAACCTTGAAATCTCTTTTCCCTCCAGCATCTGGTAGTGCCTCTGGAACTTCGGGGTGCCAGAAATCAACCCCACCTTGTGCTGTTTGTCAGGCAAGCTGCTGCCACTGTTCAAAGCAGCAAAGGAGGGCATTGTACGAAGGAGGACAAGCTCTGTGCCCCTGCCTGGGGCTGGGTGATCATTACACTGATGTTTAATTGCCTCAATACAAAAGGCTTTGAAATCTATTCAAGGGCACCAAATACTGTCTGTTTCCTAATTCCTTTCAAGCTGCCGTGTAAAGACAACATTGCCCATCCACTTCTAACCTGGAGCTTTGCTCAATCTTAAACCCTATTCAAAGGAAAGGACTTGAGGGAGTAAAGTAGACAAGATTTGTCCATAAATACTGGTGGTTTTGACAGCTGAATGGAGTTCACGTGGCTGGTTGTCTTTGCCAAAGAATATGTATGAACTTGAACCTTGGAGACTGAATGCGAATTGATGTTTTTATATAAAAGTAACTTTAGTCACTGTTACATATTTAAACAGATGGTGCCAGTCCCGTACGAGGTGTAATGGAGAAAGTTTAAATGCTTCCTAGGACAAGTTTAGGTAATCTAAAAGAAGTTTCATAATTCTTCATCTTTCTGCTTTTTCTTCTTATCCCGAGGTAAACCCCGTGGTTGTTTCCTACACCATTTCACTTATTTCCCTGGTTCTGCGATTGGGAACTGTTGTGGTTTGACACTCTCCCAGTGCCAGGCACCCACAAGAGTTGCGTCCCCTCCCCTGCCACTGCTGAGCAGAGGAGAGAAAACAAAATTAACAAATGCTTCACCATGGTCTTCATCACAGCCTGCAGAAGAATCCAGCTCTGGCACCTGGAACACCTCCTCCCCCTCCTCCTCCACTGACCTTGGTGTTTCCTTGTTGTTTCCCGCGCATGTTCTCACCTCCTCCTCTTCTCTGACTAGAATCAAAACTGTGTGACTTTGTTTTGATTAATTCTCAAACATGTCATCCCAAGGCGTTACTAGCCCCTCTCATTGGCCCAGCCATGGCCAGCAGCATGTCCATCCTCAGAGCCATCAGGAATTGGCTCTGCTGGACATGGAGGGAGCTTCCAGCAGCTCCTCACAGGAGCCATCTTTCTGGCCCCCTGCTGCCAAAAACCAGGCCCTGCAAAAGCAGGAACCCTTGCTGTTCAGATTTCGCGAGCTCATGGAACACTTCAGAAGGCCCAGGATAATAATTCAGGGTAAGGGGTGAGCTCAGGGATTGCTTAGGCCTCTGGCAAAAGACCCTGTAGTGAGAGATTAGGAAGGTCACTCAGATGGCCCTGGGGAGGAGGTTGCCACAAAAGAAGTTTTCTTTTTTTCTCTTAGTTACCTCAAATCTTATTGATTGATCTGTGCCTGGGGAAACTGCAGTGTAAATAAAACTGGTGGGAACTCCCCAGTTCAGTTTGGAATGCAGTGACTTTATAATCTATTAATTAATGTACATTTTTTCACCTACTTGGACTTGTGCAAGGTCACCCCCAACATCCCTTCCTGCTAGATCAGAAAGATATGAGTTTGATGGCTGGTGTGTGACATGGAAAAGGAATTGTCTGGGTGGCTGATTGCAACAGTCAGCAGCTCAATGTCCAAGTGGAAACCACTACAAGTTGTGTCCCCCAGGGGTCCATACTGGGATCAACATTGTTTAATAACTCCACCAATTTTTTTTTATATACAGAGAGAGAGAGAGACTTTTTACTAAAGCCTGGAGTGACTAAATAAGAAAGGACTTTTTTTTTTTACTGAAAAAGGGCAGGTTTAACTTTTGTTTTTAATGATAAGGCTACTGAGACTTGGAAACAAGTCCTGAGTTAGCCCTTATTGCACATCTGCTTCTTTTGGAGAACAAAAAGTTATGCTCTAATTGAAGGCTCTAAGTACTTTTATCATTCACCAGATAAGCAAAGATAAATAATAAAAAAGTAACAACTTGTTTCAAAAATAGAATGTTGAGAAAAACATTTAAATGAACAAAACACATTGCATATATCCATCTCTATATAGTATTTTGAGCTTGATGTTTAGCTGTGAAGCATTTATTTCTCTCAGAATTACTGTCCTTTACTTACAGATCCAGAAAGGAATACAAAATGGATGTATTTTTTTGTCAGAACTTTATTTGTAAGCAGAACAAAGTGGTACTTTCACCACACAAATTAGCACTGCAGGGCACCGATTTTTAAATGGGGAATGTCTGTCACGAAAGCTGCTAACCCATGCCCTTGGCTAGAGTAAAAAGTCTGTAGAAAATTCATTTCTTTTAGATCTGAATAAAAAGTTGTTTAAATTGGGTAAAACTGTCATGGGGTCTTATGAAAATAAACAAATAAATTTCTGGCTACACTGTTATGGACAAAAAATAAAGAAGGAGTAAACAGAAGCTGGGACTTTGGAGCTGCAGAGCTCTTCACCTTTGCTCTTTGAGTTGCTTTTTAGTATTTTGTAAAGGTTTTTTGAGCATTGCATCTGAGCTTCTGTGAAATAATTACGCTGATGGTTCTGGTTTCTAATGTAGAGCATAGAAATCTGCAAAAGCCATTGGGCAAATTCTGCTGAGTCTTTCACCTCAGATCAGCAGCTCTCAGGTCATTAATCATGCTTTATAAGCTTTAATAGACTAAGTGTTTTAAAGACATCTGCTGAGTCTCAAAGAATAGATTGCAGACTTTGCTTTTCTTAGATTTCTGTATTAGAGCAGCAATATTGTTTGGAGAGAAAAAATGACCCAACAAAAAAAAAGCTTGGCCTCTCCCTTTGGTTCCTGCCATGCTGCAGGAGAGGATGATCACGCAAGTCATTTATAATTGGAGACTGAGGAAATTAAGCTCACCAGGTATTAAATATTTCCTTAGATAAAGGCATTGTCACCACTCTCACTTGCTCGGGCAGCGAGCATGTAAAGAAAGGATATAAAGAAAGAAGTGCTTTGCATTAATTGACGTGTGAATAAAACACAGTTTTGTCCTGCACAACACATCATGCATGCCTGAAAATCACTGCAGGTGACTGGCCTTTTGCTTATTTACTCTTTTTTTCTGATTCAGTCTCTCAGACACATGTTTTGGTGAAGGCCACTTGCACAAAAGACATAAATTTACTTTGTTTTGTCTCACATTTTGAGTGATGCTATGCCAGGCTGGGAAACTAATTCTGAGTTGGGTTAGTGAGTTAGAAATATCCCTCTGTAAATAACACCATTGCACTTGTTACCTGTTCACTTGGAGTTATTTTTTCCATGTATTTTTCGGATATTTCACTGTGGAGCAGCACCGTCTCAGTACCACAAAACAGTTCCACAAAAGAAAGAAAGGACAGAGGTGGAAAGGAGCAAGCTGTTGATTATGGATACAGGTTTGTTCCTAGACAAACAGTGGGGCAGGAAATGGTTGTGGGATGGTTTTGCCCATATTTGTGTTAATTGTCCCCTTTCACTCAGTCTTGCGCTGTTATTTTGATTTTTGTGAGGGGAATTTTCAGTTTGGTTCAGTTTGGTTGGTTGGTTTTGTGATGTAAGTGAAGGTTGTGTGCTGAATTTGGATTTTAATGATAATTCCTAAATGAAGCATCAGTTCTTGAGCTAAATGCTTGTTCTCTACCTGCATGTTTACTCTTCTCAGAGGGCACACTCAGGAAGTTCAGTACCTGCTGTTAGAAAGTGCTTTACCTAAAATGCGTGAAAAAAGGGTGAATTCTGCCTTCTCCCACACTTTCCTGGGAAGCACCCCCATTCCCAGGCTTACTGCAATCAGAGCTGTCTTTCCATTTTCCAAACACAGCAAAGCAGAGGCTGAAAGTGGGATGTCCTCGCCATGAAGCTGAGGAGCCACTTACTGTCATCAAACCCCCCCTCCAGGCTGTGTTAATGGGGCAAAATGCCCAACTTTGAGGTGGCACACTTCAGTTGTAGCTCTGCTCTCCTGATACCCCTGAGGGAGAGTTCTGCTCCATGGGTGTGGGGGGAAACATCAGCTGCAGGGCTTGCTGCTCATTTCTGGTATTTTTCTTACAATACTTGAACAATGGGTCTTATGCTGAGTCAGATTTTTCATCTGAGATGATATTTCTTCCTGGCTTCTTCTACTGGTTTGGGAAAAAAATAAATAATATGAGAAATTTGCACGTAATCCAGAGTAATTTCCCCTTTCCTCTCCTCCCTGTGTTTCTCAGTTTGGTACTGAAGGCATTGATTTCTCTTCCAGCCCTTTGAGGCCCAGAATAAAGCCAAGAAAATGAATGAGAAGGTAAACAGAGGCAAAGAAAAATAGATATATGATCAGAGACACAAAGCAGGTTCCTGGCAGAATGTGGAACTGAGCCCTCTTGCTTTCTGCAGAATCCAAGCTTCCCTTAAAAGGGAAACTGAAGGAAATAGGTCAACTCAAATAACATTAAATCATGCTGGATGAAAATGTATCCCACTCCTCTCTGAGCTGCAAGATGACACAGGGTTTTAAAACTCCATTTGCTGATGAGCATCTGGGATGTACAAGGAGGCTCTCTAGGATCTGAGCAGTGTCCCTTGCTTGGTGTGACAGTTTTCCTAACAACTTTCTCACTCGATCTGCTGTCAGCTGTTCTATTTTTTTGGTTTCTTTTTAAAGGAAACTTGAGTCATTGCCACTTTTTATCCTCTCCTTGCTGCCTTAATGGGATCTTCATTCACTTCCTGCTTTTTTTTTTTTTTGGCCTCTTTCCATTTTATGAGAATTTTACTCTCCTCTTTGTATAATTTCAACACTTCTCACCTTCTCTCTCACAGTAAAAAAAGGAAAGCCTTATGCTATAGCATTCTGAAATAAAACTCGAGAGTAGCACTCCTGTTTCAGCTGCTCCTGGAGCAAGAGAAAGGCAGGGGTTTTTTTGTTTTTGTTTTTGTTTTTTCACTATTGTTTATGGTCCTGCCCTTGAGTTGAGGTTCTGAAATCATTCAGGGTACCCTCCAAAAATATTAGTTTCACATTCTTTAATGAATGTTTAATAAATGGCAAAAACGTTTCCTAATGGACTTTGTGCAGTATTATTTTACAGGATGAGTCCTGGGAAAGGTGGCAGAGTTCAGGATGAATGACAGAAATGAGAGAAAGAATAGTATTTGTCCTTAGAGAAATGATCAGGAAAGGGAACTGGAAAATGGAATTGAATGCTACTATTTACTTCTTGAAACTAGTCTGTAGATAGATATGTGATAGACGCTCAAAAAAAATCTAATTTCAGTGCAGAGAGATGAAAAGTCTTTTTTTTTCCCCATTTCTTTTGGCTACTTTGTCCATTTATGAATGTAATTTGTCCACATTAATGGGCTGAAATAGATTAGAGAGTACTATTAACAATGGAATGGAAAACAGAAAACAGGACTGAATATTCCTAGAAATCTGAAATTGAAAATGGTGTTTAAAGCTAATTCTTAGGCCTACTGTAATATGATACTCCTTTTTGCTAATTATCATCCTGTTAATCTCCCAGCATTAGCTTAATTTACATTTTACTATTTAAGCCACACCTGCTAAAGGTAAACAACCTTGCTCTAAAGATTTTCCTAGCTGATAAATCCTGGCCTCATTTGACCTTCCTCAAATGCCAGGATCTGAGCAGGTGCCTGAACAGAATATGAATTCTAATTTCTCCAAGGTTTAGCTCAAGGGATTGAGTCCATATTCCCTGTCCACTGTGTTTTTCACTGTGAAGCAGATTGTGGATTATTTCCTGCATGTTCCCAGAGTCCTCAGCTTCCTTAGCCCTCATCTCCCACTCCTCCTGCCTGGGATGAGCATTCCAGAGAGACAGTGCCCTCCAAGGGTGGACAGAGACACTGTGACAGTGCCAGTGGCCAAAACCCTAACCCTTGTTAAATCCAGCAGTCAAAGTTTGATGTAGCCATGTAGATCTGATAAAAATCTAACCCAGACAATAAACAGAAGTAATAGCAGTAATAATGGTTCTTTTTCTGCCTGTGAAAAATAATACTGGCATAGATGGTGGAGATTTTTCCAGGTAAACTTACAGATATTATGGTTTGGATCTCAGGAGTGAGGAACCCTGCAATTCTTTCAGGCTCATTTGAGTTTTACTGTCTTATTCTGAGAGCACTTTTGTAATTTCCTGCTCAGCCTCTCCTTGCATGAGGAGCTGTTTGACGGCTGTGCTATGAAAGCTGCAGTTCAGGTTCATGTTTCTGTGACAGCAGTGAGGTAGAGGGGCCTGGGGCTAAAGATTCCTTAAATAGAAAGTGTATTGATCATTTTCCTTATGAGATGGGAATTCTGGATAAATTTTATCCTTTGGCACTGATTAGCAGAGAACTTTCCAGTGAATATTCTGTGTTGGTTGCATTTATTCGAAATAAATTCCAGTTCTGAAAGGAGCTCAGGGAGGGCGCTGGAATGAAGGGATCCAGCGCTGGAGATGGGCAGCAGGTGGCACCCACAGACCGTGGAAATTCCTGCCTTGCTGCATCCAGACAGGTGAGAATGGCTTTCAAAACCCGCTGGGACCCACCTCATCACATGTTTACCTTTCCTCAGTTACACATTTGGTGTTTGAAACAAAACAAATGGGATTTATCCTCTCTAGCAGCGTTTGCAGTATAAAATATGCCCACAAAACTTGTCTGCTGCCTTAATATCTGTATTAAACACTTTTTTCTTAGGTATGGTGCATAGATTAACAAGTCAAACAATGGAGTGGAAAAACAATTAGAGTGGAAGTGTGTTTCAGAGGCCTCCAGCCTGCCCAACCACCTGCCCCTTATTCTTGAAAAAAACTTGCCCCAGACTCCTAAGCTGGGGAGGAATGCCTTAACTCTGGCTGGTTTTAAGAAATATATAAATACATTCTGGAAATGAGAAGTTAAGGGGGACAGCTTTTCCCCCAATTGCCACAAAATTCTTTATCATTCATTGTCTTTCTTAATCCAGCTCACATCACCTCCTCACCTTGTTTGTATTTTGTTTGTTTGTGTTGTTTGCTTGTGGGTTTGGTTTTATCCTGCAGTGGAAATAATGTGTTTTTTACACACAGATAGTTTTATGTTCTGTTTGGATGATGTTAGTAAAGATTTTAAGAGGAGATTAGTCCCCAATGTACATTCTGATATTTTAGAGTTTTCTCAGCTTTCTCACAGTGTGTTGGTGGCCTAAAAAAATATATCTTTATGAAAAAAAAAATAGATTTTGATTTGTGGAATTCATGTGCACTAATGTGTACCTTAGAATGTGTAAAAAAAGGGTCTTTATCAATGATGTGTACAAATATGCTCAGTGAATGGTTTGTATTAATTGATATTTCCAGGTTGTTTCATTGCAACAGGGCCATTCTTTAGACAAATGCATAACTTGATTCATGGAATGGTTTGGGTTGGAAAGAACCCTAAAGAACATCGGGTTCCAACCCCCTGCCATGCACCTTTCACCAGACCAAGTTGTTCCACCAACCTGGCCTTAAGTACACCCAGAGCTGGGGCAGCCACAGCTTCTCTGAGGTAATTTTTCTCCCCCTTTCTCCTCATTTTGCCTTCTTTCTTAAAGATTTTGAGACATAATTTTTTGTGACATAAAAATATCACTTGGGTCTTCATCTTCACTCCTGAATTCTTTCTCACAACATATTTGCATACTTGGCCCTCACTCCTGATGTCAAACCTGAACAGTCATAAAGATCTCATTCAACAGGTGTGGTGTGAACTGCAGATATTCTTTATTATTTATTCATTCTGATCCATGGAAAATGTTACATGCAGTGATTTCTTGGTATTGTTTCAATAGTCAGTAGAAGGAAGAGGTTTTATTCCTGGATATTTCATAATATGATTTGGAGGGGGGATGACATATTTTCAGCATGGCATTAGATCCCCAGACTGCTAATTTAAGTCTGACAGCTGTTGGGATTAATATGGGTACTACTTGCTTCTAGTCTTAATGGCTGGATTATCTGTTAGGATTTTTCTTTTCAAACACTCATTGTGCTTTGTTAAGTTTACATGAAGCAATGGTAATTAAACATTTGTGTGTCTGGCAAGGCAATTTGTTGCTGGCAAACACCTAATTTACTGGCAGGCAGGATACAGAGATTTATCTGGTTTCATGGTTGAATTATTGTAATCTGTGAATGCATTTGAGGATGTCAAGCTTAAATTTGGACCACAACTTGAAACACCCTAAGCAGTTTCATCATGTTTTTAGGAATACAACATCTTGTGGCATTACATCCTCACATGGTGGAAAGAGGATGTGGCTTGCTCTGAGTAATTTTGGGAAAGAACGGAACTTCATTTTCAAGAAAACTGGGAAGAGGATTTTCTGGTTGTATAACCCTAAGGTTTTCCCAGCAGAATACCTTCTGAATCAAGACATGGTTTGTGAAACACAGAGAGCATCATGAATGATGTACCATAAAACCCAGGGTTTGCTCTGTTAATCTCTTCACAGCAGTTCAACTTAGGGTGGCAGATGTTCAGCATGGGAGACTGAGGTTTGTAGAAACACTGCTGCAGTAGAAGGCTCACTCTGCTTCCCTCCAGTGGGTGCTGATACAACTCAGGCTGAAAACTTGGCAACCTCCACACATTTTCCTTTGTGTGGGCTGGAGGTGCCTTTGGAGGGGCAGATCTTTTGGGGCTACATCTGATATTATTGGTTAGATATCATGCCACCCAGGAGCAGACATTCTGAGGAACTGCTTTACTACTATTTGTTAGAAATTTTGAAAATTACAAATGAGAAACTGGAAAAAAATCCTGTTTACTTGAAAATTCCTACCTGTAAACATTGGCCTTCAAATGTTCATTATAAAATTTTGTGTCTGAGTAAATTACTCCTCTCAACATAGCAAACCAGCTCTAACTCCATTTCTTTGTGCCTTTTTTCTTCTCTTTGGTTCTTAGCTTCACTCCTTTCATTAATTATTCCTCTGAATAGCTTCTTCTAACTGAGCCACCATCATTCTGACTTACGATTTCTTTTCTTTTTTATTACTTTTGCTTTCCAGTGCTCCAGTTCCAGTCCTCCTTGCTTTTGTTCCTGCTTTCCTCTTGCCATACCTTGCTTGCATTAAAGACTTGCTGAGAGATTTTGGATTTACTCTGTCTTGATTGTGCCTTTCTTTTTTGTTCAGTCAGGTCTTGATTGGTGGTTTCTATTGATTAATAATATCTGTGCAAAGTAAGTATTAACCAAGAGCATGGAGCAGGTAGAAAATGTGATGGAGGTGAGGCCCTGGCACAGGGTGCCCAGAGGAGCTGTGGCTGCCCCTGGATCCCTGGAAGTGTTCCAGGAGAACGCAACTCAGATATTCTATGATTCTACAGTTCTACTATTCTACTATTCTACTCAGCAAAACTTGCTCTAAGCTAATTACCTGTGGCAGTGCCAGGGATAAAAAGTTGAATCAAGATGCCAAGTAATTAATTTTAATTTAGATATTATTTTAAAACAAGGAGAGACATGAGGCTGCCAAATGTAACAGGGCCAAGGATTAAACTTACGCCCTGGCACATTTTTGGGGTGTCAGGAAAAGAAGCAGGTTTTCTTTTTCCTTACATTGAGATATAACTCTACAGAGAGGGCAATTCAGGGTATTTTTTAAAAAAGGGGCCTACCATATGGGCTTTAGGAAAGTCAATCTTTTGTAAATAAAGCTGGAGGAAATGCAGTTTGCTTCTGAAATGGTTCTAGATGCTTTCCTTCTGCAAAGATGACAAATAGGAATGTTGTTTGTGGAAACACTCAGCCGTTTCCAGGAGTGTTACTGATGTGCAGGAACAAAAAAGGGCTTGCTAGAATTCCTTGGACTATGCACAGCACCTTATTTAGGCAAATTCTGGCTAACCAATCATGCCTTGAGTGTGGAATGTATGAACAAAAGTGTGCATCCCTTACCTGATGTAAGGAAAAAAGTCAGACAAGATTTATTCAGTTCCACCTTCTCCCTTCAATCAGTCCGTAACTATATTTTTCCACAGTGAGGTATGCATATTTTTTTTATGACTCACTGGAGGATTCACCTTTTTGAAAAAAACTGTAGCTGTATCTAAGCTTAAAGGCTTTTATTGTAGTTTCAGACCGAATTTCAAAACTATTTAAGGCAACACAGATATGTAATAAAAATTTTGTGCCTTTACTCAGCGGTGCACAAACCAATGTCATTATGGTCACTATAATCATCAGGAAATCAACATATATTTAGAATTTATCCTTTCTACTGAAGTTCTAGGTGTTAATTAGAATGAAAATTTTGCTACAGAATACAACTGAACCATGGTCAATGTGTTAAAAAAAAACCAACACAAAAAAATGAAAGAAGGATGAGATATGACAACATTTTAAGCCTTTGAACATTTCCTCTTTCAGGTGGAATGTTCATGCAGTTATGCTTAAAATAAAGAACCAAAAGACTTTTATATGGCCAATTGATGACACGCTGATACGACTTGGCACTGGCCACAGACAGTCATTTGCTCTTTGAAGTCAGGCAGGCAGGTTTCTCTGTCCTGCTCAGACTGACAAAAATGTGGTTGGTGATAAAGTTGTTGCATGAGCATAAAGAGTTGATTCATGAAACCAATGTAAACCCTGATTTAAAAGAGTTAACAAGTCTCTGACATGGCCCCTACAAAAGCTTTATCTCAAAGAAGAGGAGGAAGTCCTTTTGGAAAAGCTGAGCTGTTTGTTCTTTAGGGAACAGGACCATCATTTTCATATTGCCTTGTCCTCATTCCTGGGTTTTCAACCTGTATTTGGGTAATGAATCCCACAAAGCAGCTCTGTCAAGTGATATCAGAGGATTTAAACTTGAAGATTTGATGGATTAAAACTGGTGAAACACATAAATTAAAAGTTCAGGTTCCAATTAATGTTATTTATTTATTGTCTGGAAGAGATGTAGCAAAAAAAGCCCCAAACACGTGAGCTTGAAATACCACTTTGGCAGCAGCTTTTCGTTGTGCCAAAGAAAGAAACTAAACTTTGAAATTCACATTCCTTCTATAACTATTTAAACCTGAAGTAGTTCTTTCTGTAGGTGTATAAGTTGCCCAATCTGATAATGAAAAGGAGCTGGTGTTGCTTACATTTCTCATTTCCCACTCATGCACTGATAGACAAGGAATATTGCAGTTTATGTGAAAAGTCTATATCAGTTTTAAGGTTTTTTCAAAGCAACTTTATATTATTTTACGATGGAGGACCATAATTTCTTCCACTGCTGCCAACATTTTCTTACAATAAACCAGGCTGTAATTTGGGATCCAGAAACTTGTACTTTTGGCAAAAATAGTTTTTATGTTGGGGAATCTGCAGATAAACCTAGATACAATTTGTGTGTGTGTGTATACTTATAAATTAGATCCACTAATTGGTGCCCTACATCGGGATATTAATGATAGTGAATGAAAATATCAGGAAATTAATGAATTCTGTAAGTTTTTTACTTTTCCTGTTTAAACAACATGATAGATAAAAAACCACCCAGTTAATAACCAAGGTTTGTCATACACATTATTAATTCCCATTTATAGGAAACTACCAACTAGAGCTACCAAAAACCCCAAAATGTCCATTTTCATCCTCCATAAAACCTAAATGGGAATTCCCAACCAGTTCCGTAAGAGAAAGCCAATCCTTTCCTGGATGGGGTCACTCGAAAATTTCTCAAGGCAAATTTGTTTTCAGATTTGTTCTTTTCCAGGGAATTAAATTGGTTTAAATACTGGAAAGACTCCTTGGAAGTTTCCAAGTCTTTCCTTGCACCATGAGTCAGATGTCTCCAGGTTGTGTTGTGCCAGATTTGATGTCAAATGATAATCCAGTGGGGTTTTCCACGGGGCTTCCTAATGGAGATTCAATGGGATTTTATTGTGTAAAATAACGGGATTTTCTCTGAATCACCGAAGCCAGTACAAAAAATCTAGTCCTGTTAAAGGGATTGTTAGAATACATTTTTAAATGCTTAAAATGTTGAGGAAAAGAAGTAAAATTTTAATTTGTGTACAGTGATGTCAATTTTGAAGGTTAAGTAATTAATGAGCATGTCAGTGCAGCACAAAGTCCCTGCTCTGGGTAGTCTTGCTGGCGACAGCAAGCTCCGCCTGCTGCTGGTTTTCAAATGATGTCTGCTCTCCAAGAGCAGGGCGTGCTTTCGCAAGCACAGTTGTTGCTGCTCACTGGAAACTTTCTGAGGAAGAAAGGAAGTGTTGCCTCATGGCTGGGTTTGGCAGGTCCTCCCTGAAATTAGGGAGCTGTTGGTCATGGGTGGCCTGGTGACATCTGCCCTGGGACCAGCATCAGTGGGTGACCTCTGTGGCTGAATGAAACTTACAGTTTGTAGCTTTTACTGGATTGATACAAGATCCAACCAGCTTCCAGCTCTTGAGGATTTGGGGGTTTGCTGTGTTTATTTCTTTCTTTATATTTTTTGTCCTATTTGGGCTGAAACCAATTCCAAGAACTCTTATTTTCCCACAGACTGGGAATCCAGCTTCTTTGGCGAGCTGCAATTGTTCTGCAGCATGTCTCCCACACTGCTGCGCATTCTTGAGCACAACTGTTGTCTTCATCTGAAAGTGAAAAAATTAAAGTGTAGATGCGTGAATTTGGCTTTGGCACACTCCTCTTTTTGCCCTTTCTTGAATTAAAAAATATTTTCAAACACATGGAATTCAGTTCAGGAAGAATATATGAAGTCCATGTTTAAATGAAACGGGAAGCAGAAGCCCTGCAGCCATTATTCAAAGATCTTTTAAGAGCAGCCTCAGAAAATTGTCCAAAGAGGAATAAAGGCAGAATTAGACCCCCAAATGGCAGCTGATTAGATGACAAGTGCTAGTTCTAGCCCAGTCCTGATGAAAACAGCAAAATAATAGGAATATGGATTTTTAAGCCATGGTTAATAGAATGTCACCAGTACAAAATGGAGCTTGATTTTACATGAGAGGAGTAGATAGCTTCTCAGTTGGGAGGCAGGGAAAATTCATAGGTGCTATCTTTTTCATAGAGTTTTTGAAAATAATCTCAGTTTCTATTAGATGCTGCTGTGTGTTTTACAGGGACAAATCTGGAGTAGATGTCAGTGACTTCTGCCCATCTCTGGCACCCTCAATGCCCAGATAGGAAATGGGGTAATGCTTATGTTGCTATCAACTTCTTTTTTCCAGGTAAGGAGAAGTCACCCGTTATTTCCTCACATTCTTGGGAGATGGTAGTTGAGAATTGTTCATAAAAGAAAGTTTAAATGGTCCAGGGGATTACTGGGCGGACAAATTTCCAATGTCTGCCTTAGCAACTCGCCGCTCCCTTCCTTTTTTTTTAATAAACTCCTTAATTATAAACAATATAAATAGATCCATTGTCTCGTAGCACCCGCAGCTGCAAGACAAACACCGAGGAGTTTGTCCTCACCAACAGTGAGGTGAAGTCAGTGAGGTGGTTGATGGCATGAACGTTGTTGGGTTTGGCTGGCTCCCAGATGCACATACGAGCAGAGAATCTTTCACCTGATGAGGATTAATCGTGCTGGAATGTGTGGCAGCAGGAGGAGATGGATAGGAGCAGTTTGCTGTAAACGAAGTGTATTTTCATATGGTTATGGTTTGTTTTGGTGTGAGTCAGACTGGCAGTGATCTGGTGAGGTAATCTGCTGGGGAATGGGGAGATGTGACATTCCTGTCTCTCTCCATGCTCCCACCTCAATAATCACTGGATAAGAGATGGGCACAGTGTGAATTGATGGGGCTGCCTGTGGAGTTGAGTTCCTAGAAAGGAACAGACCCAGCTTATCAATTGACCCAAAGCACAATTAGATGCAGACACTGATAAGAGCTCTATTTAGGAAATGAGGACAGCTGCACTCATGCAGGTGTTCACCCAGCTCCTGTGCTTGGTTTGTGTCTGTGTGTCTATCTCTCCTTGTCCCACTGTTGGAGTGTGGATAGACAGCAGCTTTCACGTGACTGAGGGGACCAAGACATCCTAGAACACTCAGAACAGTAGCAGTGTCTGTCACAGACCTCCCAGGGTTACTGGACAAGGCAAAACTGCTTCAAACTGAAGAAAAATGGGTTTAGGTTAGATATCAGGAAGAAATTCTTCATGGTGAGCTTAGTGAGATGCTGGAAAAAGTTACTTGGAGAAGCTGTGGCTGTCCCATCCCTGACGGTGTCCAAGGCCAGGCTGGATGGGGCTTGGAGCAACCTGGGATAGTGAAGGTGTCCCTGCCCATGGCAGGGGGTGGCACTGGATGAGCTTTAAGACCCCTTCCAACCCAATCCATCCTGTGATTCTGTGATAATACCTAAGTAAAAAGATGGTGAACACAGAACCATCTATAATTATTGACTCTTCTGTCGTGTTTTTGGCCCATGTTTCAATTGGGTACCATTACGCCCATCTAGCAAGCACAAAAGAAGTTTTAGGAAATAGAAAACCTGCCCATTGCAGTTCATGTATCTTATTTTCACAATTTCAGTGCTGTTCTTGTAGAAAATTGGAAGTTCTACCTGATTGCTGGGATTCTGTAAATGGTTTGTGTGGACTTAGCCTTGCCTTTTTTGTGGAATGAAAGGGTAAATGGGCACACAGTGTGGCCACATGAGTCACAAACATCTGTCTTTGTGGGTGTCCTATTTGATTAATTAAAGTTTGCAGCCATTTTAGCTTTCTTCACACCAGTCACCCAAACAGCATGTGAGTAATTTTGTGCTTCAGGGGTTGCATGGAGGTGACAGATTTTCCCAACTTTTTCTGTATTCAAAGGTGTTTGTCTTTCAGGCATGAAATTCAGAATGTAGGGGGTTTATTTTTGGCTTATAGATGTCATTAAAGTCTGCCCCTTGCTGACTTTATGGTGGTAAATGTGGTCTTAAAAACCTGTGAGGATAATAGAAATAGGAGCAAGGGAGACAAGCTCTGTCTTGAGCTTGACACATTTTCCACATGGTTTAGTCGTAAATTCTAAAAACAAATTGCAGCTTTTCTCTGTTGGGATGACCAAAAATCAGTAGCAGACGCCTTTAATTCTCCCACATTCCAGGTGATAGGACTTTTCCAGGAATGGCTTCGCTTGGTTCAGAGACTGCTCTTGATGTGCCAGACTGTAAATGTCAGGCTTGGGCAGGGTAGTGATTGCTCTGCTGTGTCCTCCTGAACTGTCATCAGTGTGAAATGAATACGGATGTTTTGGCTCTTGCTGTAGTTCTGATTAGCTGAGCAGTTTTATAGCTTTGGGGGTTTTTTGCCTTTTTAAACCATTTGCATCCAGCATAGCCCAGAGAAGTTCCGTTTTCCTGCTGAAATCTCCTTCAGCATTTTATTTTCTGAATGTACCTCCCTTTTTCCCCTGTGCTCCATAGCCAGCTGTCTTGATTTGGAAATGGTGCTCCTCAATTTAGTGCTGCCATAGAGATGCTCCAAACCCTAATTATTTCTCTGGATGACATCTGAAAATCTGTCTCACAGTCTGGTACCTTGTGAATTGTTTTCCCTCTATTAAGATGGGGAAAAAAACAACCTTACAGCCTATCCACAAATCAAAAGAGTTTAGGATTTCTACATCAATAATATATATTAAATATCAAAGAGCTTGCTTTCCTGAATGTTTCCAGAATGGATAACTTAATACCAGCAGATGTCCTGTGTTCTCCTTCCCTTGGAAGTAGGACAACTGAAATACAAAGTCAAGTTTATTTGCACAGAGAAACCTGTTAATGACTGTCACCATTAGTCACCACTTGATGTAGAGGGAGTTGGTGTGGAAAGAGAAAGCAAATATAATGGGGAATGAGATATTTCCAGTCATTTACACAGGTGACCTAAGCCTTCAGTACTTCTAAGTGCCTGTTTCACTGCACTTTGTTTGAACTTAGGCTCAAATGTTACTTTTTGTTTCCCACACATTAGTACAACATTGCCAAGGAAACATTTGCTTTAATGCAGCCCTGTTTAATTCTCTAGATCCTGACTAGAGGAAATGATGGGGTCCTATTTTCTACCCAGCTGTGGTTAAAGGTGCCATGTGCAGCCTTGTCTACCTGATTTCTACTCAGGTACCCACGTATCTTCTCCTCAGCTCCCCCCAAATAAACACTAAATCAGAGCAGCAATCATTTCCAGTTGCACTCTCAGGAAGAGGTGAAAACAATTTTGTTAACAGGCTTCTCAACAAATGCTTGGGAAATGTTGGGAAGCATCACTTCGTTTTGCAAAGTGTGAACTGCTTTTCCAGCAGTGTTCTGTCAATTAACTGGCAAAGGCCTCATCCATCAAATATCCTTAGTGAGCAGCTGGAATTTGCTGAAAAATAAACATTTTGACTCTTAGGTAGGAGTAAAGGTTTGGTCATTGCTCCAACATGTGATTAGGGTTATAACCAAGCACTCCCAGCAAAAATTCACTTTTTTAGGGAACACAAACCAATGTTTGCTTGAGTAGAGGCCTCTAATTTTTCCAGGCATCAAAACTAAAAAATAGGGGCTGTTACTTTGGATGGTTTCCTTGTTTTTGCTCCAAGTTTTCAAGAGGAATTTACTGAGCTCCTGAAGACCCGTGGTAGACATCCAGTCTGTTACCAGTGCTGATATCCAATGGAGGAATTGAGCCAAAATGGCTTGCCAGAAAATAGTTTCTGTAAGTCACTTAAAGGTGATGGAAATTTCTCCCTCTCCTCTTCATGAAATATCAGTATTTATTTCATAACTTTCCATTTCTTTCAATTTCTCCTGATTTCCTTGATTTGCTACAAAACATAGTCAAACGTGGTCCTGAAACAACTGAATTTTCACAGTGAGAAAAAATAAGGGAGAAGAAAGGTTGAAAATTAAAATTATTTTTTAATTATTTAGTAATAATGGCAGCCGTGTCAAAATTTTTTCATAATTAGTGTGCATTTATTAAAGAGCTTTTTTTTGACAATGTGAGACATGAGATGTGTTTATATCCTCCTTTTCTCCCCAAATCTGAATTGGATATTCTTGTGTCAAGTGCACATATCATCTTCACTGAATGCATGTTGTCTTACATTTAGAGGTAGAGAGGCTGCTGAAAATCAGGTGTTTTGATTCCATGAGGGTATCCAAAAACCCCTTCTGAAGGTGTTGAAGGTCACTGGGGTTAGAGCAACATTGTTCAAAAGGTAACAAAAGCGAAGCCTGAAAGTGGCGAGTTGCAGCTCTTTTCTGGCCTTGTCAAAGCCAGGCAGGCTTTGGGAGACAGCTCTGCTGGCTGGACACACCTCCCAGGGCCTCTGGCAGCTCCTGGCCTTGGCTGCTGTGTGCAGAGCTTTCTTGTTCCTCGCTCTGCTGCCAGGACACACACAGCAACTCACGTGTGCTCTGCCTGCCTGCTCCGTGCTCAGCCTCCCTTTCTCCCAAAGAGCCCCTCTTCAGCATTCCTGCCTCAAACCTGCTCCTCTTTTTCCCTTTTTGCTGGCCAGATGTGCCTTTGACAGGCAGGTGCTCGCCTTTTCCCTGAGAAAGTTTAGATCCTGCTGAGCCCCTTCCTCACCTCTCTTTGCCACAACAAACGTCCTCTGAGAGATTTTCAGATTTATTTTAGTGCTGTGGGCAGGCCAGACTCGAGGTGATATTTGCATTGAGAACATGTTTATTGTACACTCGAATTAATATGTTCTACAGCTAAAAATTCTTGTAGCCATACAGATCTCTCTACAGGTTGATGTCTTGGCCACAGGATCAGTGAGGGCACCATTTGCACAAACACTTTCTCTTGTCTACCTGTTCTCTGTTATTTCCCTGATGCAGAAGATAAAAGACAAGGATGTTGAAGGGAATGCAGGGTCTTAAGAGAATCCCTGGCTTTTTATTGCCTGAATTCTGATTCTTTGGGGTGTATTTCGCTTCCTTTAGGCATCAGCTGCACTGCTGGGGAGAGGAGCTTTTCCTCATGACCCTGCAGTAAACATGGAGAAAACAAAATGAGTCCTTAAATTTAAGATTTTAGTCACATTTCTGACATCTCCCAGCCCAAGATTCAGTGAAACTGAATTTGTTTGCTTGTTAAAATCATGAAGAGATAAAAGAAAAATCAGAAAAAATGGTAATTTGAAATGTCATGAGATTAAGTCTTCAAATTAGTAACTGTCATGGGTTGTAAAGCATTGTATTGGATCATTACATTTTCTTTCTGTTTTCTCTGTTGCTTTCTTTGAATTTGGTCATGAAATTAAATGAAATGAAAGATATGCATTTTTCCAGGGTGTTAGAGGAAAGCAGGTAGCACCTGATTTTTATGTTCAATGAAAAGCTGACATATCCAATAGATTGCAATATCCCACCTTTAAGGTATGCAATGGTCTGGCTGGAAGGGTAGATGGGTAAAAAAATAGGACAGTGTAAAGGAATCTAGTTTTTCCCTTCTCTGGCTAATGTTCCTACAGCAGTTCTCATTTCAGAGATGCAATCTCAATGTAAAACTTTCACTTTAGAGGTGCATTATTTGATGGTCTAGACAGACTATATCCTGTGTCTGTAACTAGAATCAAAGCCACATTTTTTTCTGTTGTATATTTGGCCACCACAGATGTGCAGGTTAATTACACTGAGTGCAGCGTTTATTTAAAAAATTGGATTTCTTTCTTATGTGAATGCATTGGCTTATATATGACCGTGGAAATAAAGAGGGAAAAAAAACTTCAGGGACGTTACCTTTTGTGTGGTAATAGAAACATAAGTCTAATTTTGTGAGTTTTTACATTATGACCAGTTTCTCAATTCGTTTTCAGTGGAAATATTGGCTCTGACATTGGCTACACTTATGTATGTGCATTATTCCTTATCCTCTTTTTGTGTCCAGGCAAGCTGTCAGAGAGAAATCTTTATCTCTGGCAGATAAAACCAGACAAAACCACTCTCAAATGATTTAGATCATGTGGACTACTCATACCAACCAACATCTGCTTGCTTGGGGTTTTAAAAATTTTCCTGGAGAAGAAACTGGTCAGTCTGCTACAATTTTATGTGACAAAGAAATAATAAGAAAATCTGGAAGTGAAGGCAACAAGGAGTCACTCTTTGGGTGAGCAGTGGGGAACAATTGTGGCAGTTCTGAATTGGAGTCTTTTTATCTGAATCAAAAGTATACCCAGTTTTTAATTCCCTGGACTTGGATTTTCAAGTGTACCGATTATTCCTGAGAAAATCACTCAGTTAATAAATACTGGTATTTGGAAAAATGGGTGACACAAATGGTTTGTCTGGGGATCTGTGCAGAGGCAGCCAAAGTGCCACTGAAATCCCCTCTCTGCTTCCATGGCTGAGGTTTAAAACCAGCTCTGAGCCTCCATATGTGCTAAAAGCCTCTTTCAGCTTGTTCTGGATAAAGCTATCATACCTTTTTCACTGTAAGCATTAATAAGGCTTTGAGAAATAATGATCTTTGCCTTAATGAAACAATGAGCAGGGTTAGTGATCGTAGAGCCAAAACTGGTGTTTTGCCTCTTTGAAATACTGAATAATTATATTACTTGCAATTCTTTTTGTGAAATACTCTTTTTGCTTCTTTAAATTATCTATTTGCAAAAATAGCCCATTTTCCTTTTTAGTCACTTATTTTTCCTATGTCTTTTCCCTGACTGCATCCACAAGTTAGAACTTCCAAAAAAACCTTTGCATGGCTCTCCTGGTAGGAATTTTGGGAAACTTCCAAGAAGATGCCTGGTAGTTGGGAGGTGACCCTTTTTTCTGGTTACAAGTAGCCTTAGAACTGACATTCTGTAACACTGAAGTTTCTTTATCTTATCTAAGGGGAGCATTTACAGTTTTTACATAATTCAGGAAGAAATAAAAGTCATCACCACACTCCAGAGAGCGGCTGGGGCTAAAAGCACTCCTGGCTCCCAGCAGAAAGATGAGGGAGGGAGGATCAGGCAGCAACAGGAACAAGACAAAGCTTTAATGGGTTGTTTTCCAGCTGTTTCCTGCAACATTTAACAGGCCACCAGCATAAACCAGTTCTGTTTTGAGAGTGCTTTAATTTGCACTTGATAGAAGGGTGGCTGCTGCCTGGGAAGCTTCATGCCATGAGCAGAGAAGTGAGGCACAGATGCTCTCCTCCCTGCAGGGTTTCGGTCAGCAGCTCCGGCAGAGCGCTTCCTTTGGAAGGGGCTGCTCCAAAGCCGCAGACAGGGAGCAGGGAGGAGTTCCCCTCACTCTGGGACAGAAAAGGCACTTGACAAGGAAACCCAGGCCAAAGCAGACCGTCCTGTTTCCAGAGAGTTGGAACCTCATGGTGTCTTGACCACATTTTCACTGGCCTCCAAGATAACATTGACAGAATTCCCAGTTCTTGCTCTTTTTTTTTTTTCTTCTCCTTTTCTGACGTTTGTGTTCCTTAGCCTTTTCCCAGAATACAGCTGTTGATTTCTCTTTTACCACAGTATTTTCTATTATCTTTTGATACAGTCCAAGGCTGACTACTGGCAGTATGAATAACCTTTGCCCTTCACTCTCTTCCATTATCCTCTGTCCACACCACATACATGATACTTAATGATCAGGTCTGGGGCCTGCAGGTGCTTTTTGTATCACAAAGCACGAGTGAAATTCCATAAAAATTGTCCTAACCAAAGTTTTTCCATCACAAATATTTTTAAGTGTTTTACATCTTTCGATTTAGTTACTTTTTTTCCTTTTTAGTTTATTTTGGTTTTGCTGCATTAAAAACTCTGTTGTTAATGGAAGTAGTTGTTTTCCTGAACAGTTCTTTAAAAGGAGAGAGGGGTTAGGCAGAGTTTTCTTACTCTGAAAGAGGGAGCTCCCACAGCTTTTGGAGGTTAAATCAGTGATCGTGTTTCCTCAAAACTTGCTACCCCTTTTTCTCTCAGGTCCTTTTGGTCTTCTTGGGGATGATAGTCCAAGCAAAGCACCAAAATTTCTGCTACCTGGCCCTTAGGCAAGCCCTAAAATGAAATAAATTGGAATTAGAAATGCTGGTACTTCTTTCTTTTTTACAAGTATCTTCGAAATGTTGCAGAATTTGCAATCAAATGTAGACTACTAAACCACTTTGTGAAGCAGAATTAACATTTCCTTCCAGTTCCTATAAATTAAGACAGAATTTAGCTGCTTCTAGAATTCAGCAGCTTTCAGTTAAACAGAATTTAGGGGGTTTTTTAACTTCTTGTTCTGAATATCACTTTTTTAAAAAAGGGAAATGTAATTCTAATGATGTTCCAAATGCTTACAGTGCTTTATATGTATAATCTTTTAGATTTTATTGTGCCTTGATAAGAAGAACTTGCTAGTGTGTATTTTTGCCTGCCATTTCTCCACCTCGTGCACTCAACCACTGTAATCTATAAAATGAAGGGAAGAACTTAAAATCATCCATGAATTTTGAAATAATAAAACTGATCTCAAAAAATTAAAAATCAGGGCAGTTTGCTGTGGGTATTTGCATGTGGCTGACTGGCTATTTCTGAATTCTCTAAGCTTGGATGGAACCACTGTGGATGCAAATTTCATTTTAGGATAGAAATATACAACCTTTTTTTTTTTTCCCCCTTTTCTCAATTTTTTTTTCTTTTAAAAAGATTCTAAGCCAAGTTTATGGGTGAGTCACATTGGAATCCAAATAATGAAGACATGTGCTTGCCATGTAGACATTTTGTGCATAGAACAGACACAGGTTTTTATTGAAGCAGGACAGAATTTAGAGCATTTATGAACTTTAATGGCCTTGTGAGAGAACTTCAACATGATTTTTATATGATGCATGCAGTTCCCTTCTCTTTATGTCCAACAAATTAAGCTATTTGGACAGCATCTGCTTTTTCTACTGCCTTGAATCAAGTCAATCAAGTCTCCTTTGCAAGATCCAGTGAATGTAAATTCACACCAAGAGTGTGGCTTAGCTCAGTAGAAGGTGACTGAGAAAGAAGATGGAAAACTTAAACAAAATCTCATTTTAGCTTGGACTACTTTTTTTCTGAGCTGTTGAAATCGTGTTGTAGAAAATACTTTAAAAGAAGATTTTTACAAATGATCTTTGGGGGTTTTATAAGCTTTTCTTTTTAGTGGCAATTAAAGCACACCATGGACTCCATCTTCCTAAAAATCATTATTTTAATTTTTATAAAAATCATTAAAATATTGGTAAAATAAATTATCTGTATTTGGAATTAAGACAGTCTAAAGAGAAATCATGAGGTTAATATTTGTGAAAGAATTAGTGAGGTTAATTAGGTTTCATTTCATTGGTATGATTTTGTTTCCTTCTTTTATTTTTACTTCTTGCTTCAATTTTTATTTCTTTTAAGGTTGATGTGCTTTACAGATATTAAAAGAATTCTGGGCTGTGATGAGTGAAGTCTAGGAAAAGAAGATCTGAAAGCATTTTACTGACACGATTTATAGTTAAAAAAAAATCCCAAATAAAATGTTGTCTTCACAGCAGCCACTAGAACTGAAATTTCTACAACTGCACAGAAAGCGGGAAGAGATCTGTGGAGGTTGAAACCTTCACCCTGTTCCATTCCTGCTCTGAAATCTTTAAGGAGCTTTCAATAGCAAGAAGTGCAGGTAGCAAGGAATTGCAGAATCTCCAGTGTCAGCCTAATAGGATCTGATCAGCCCTGGCAGGCATTCCATGCTTCCTGGTGGAATCTGGAAAAACCAGCCCAGGAAGGCTGAAAATAACAATCATCATTCCCTTTGCTCAAAACCTGGCTCTTTCATCATCCTCTCCTCACTTCAAACCCACAGTTTGGGGTTTGCAGCTAAAGCCAGGCCTAGCAAAGTCTTTCAGCCACTGTGGACGGAAAAAAAATCTCTGTTTGGGGTAAGGAGTCGATCTCTCTGTAGGAAGTTTTGGCTCTCGCTGTGCTGGGGTAACAACGTAGGAGATGAGGAGTGTCCAGAAAAATCCTTTGGGAAAGCTGATGGGGAAAGTAAAGCAGCTCTGTCCTCAGGTGCTGGGCAGTGGGACTGGAGTGGAGTCAAAAAAGGAGAAGTGCTCTCTTCATTCCATGCACTCTGCTGAAAAGCTAAACCAAATACATGATTCCAGCTTACAAATTTCTACGTTTATTTTGGCATGTTTTTAATGATCAGGAACTGGTCTTATTTGAGAAAACCTCTAAGTACCCGCTCAAAACAAAGCAGATATTTAAGGGCCTCATTGAATAAGTGTTGAAAAGTAGGAGGTGCACTTCTTCTTAGTGTAAAAAAAAAAATCAACCAGAAGACCCAAACCAAACCTTAATTAAGATTGAAACAAGCCTTCCTTCATTAGTACTAAGTGGTAATAAGCTCTCCAGCCAAAGAGCTGTTCTGAACTTTCTAAATATTTAATTAAAAAAAAGATATTGAACCGGTATCTGTGTAATCATGTTTACAGTAGGTATGAGAGCGTGCAAGACCTACCTGAATGCGACTGTTGCTCTCACTCTTTTTATTTTTGGAAACCTTTCAAAAAGTTTCCAAAGTTTTTGACTCATCTTGAAGTGTTCTCCTGGAGAGGCTAAGGTATTGAAACACACCCTTACATAATGTCCTTTATTTGGCAGAAATTAAAAGAAGAAAATTGTGGAGATCTGATGGCCACAGATTTTTCTTGTTTTGCTCCTGCATTAATGTTTTTGAGAGATATTTCTCTTTCAACTTATCTCTCAAAGTTCTCCTGAATTTTTTGCTGAGAGGGCAAAGAAACTGAGATATTAGGTGAGATAAGAAACAGTGGTTTTGATTCTGCTTTTAAAATACAGATTCTGTGAGGGAACTTTTTCTAGGTGAGGGTTTTAAAAGGGCACATGACTGTCAAAACCAGCCCGAATATTCTGCAGAGTTCATAGACAGATCCTAAGTGGAAAACTGCAATTATCTAAACGTGATGGAAATACGGAATTGTTTTATTTCCGTGGAAAACAAGTTAATTTAACAACTATATATGACGAAACACAAGCACCTAAGTGCAGCGGTGAATTCTGGAAGGCCAGGACTTCATAATTAAAATGTTTTCTAAATAGATTGAGTATATCAAAAGCTGTGCAAACTGAGGAGAAGAGCTCTGATTCACCAGTGTTTATTTTAGTCATTTGAAAACTCCCACTGAGAAAGGGGAATTTTTGGGAGGCGTATGAACAGTGTCCATAATCTCACAACGGAGTAAAGCAGTAGAATAATTTTTGAAACAACTGTTGTCCATCGTTAATACGTGAAGGGAAAGCAGTTGAGTTCTTTTTAGATCTAAATCATCAAAAGCAGGAAGGCGATTATTTAAAAACAGTTATTAAGAGAAAACTGTAAATATTCATCACTGTAGCCAAGACTGATCATCAGTGAATTACTCAGCTTCTCCAGACTACACCCTATTTTTCTATAGATAAAAGCATATTTTGCCTACACTTGCAAGTTGGGAATTGAACGTTGGGATCTTGATGAAGAGAGGAATAAGAATGTCTAGCTACTAAATTCGGATTCCTTGGGTGTTTCTCCCTTTGAGCAGCAGTGATCCAGTCAGGACCGTTGGTTCCACAGGGATACAAAGAACTGAAATAACCTTATCAGGAACAGGAGCTGCTGCCAACAGAGTTATTGCCATGGTGAAAAGAGGTACCTGGAGTGAAGTGTTCAGTTCTGGTCCTCCCAGTACATATGGGCTTAAAGTGAGCCTGGAAATGAGCCACAAAAATTATATTCTGCGTGGGGATAAACATGGGAATGAACATGAGGGAGTGAGACCTCAGCCCTGCCAGAGACAGGGATAAACGAGGCAATGAATGCAAATTAAAGCACAGAAATTCCCTCTGAACACAGCCAAGCACCATTTTACTGTAAGAGAGGACAAACTCTCAAAGAGATTCCGCAGAGAGCTACTGGAGTTTGCATTTCTGGAGGTTTTAAAAGGCAAGTGGGAAACAGGCCTGGAGAATCTTTTCTGGTGGGAGAAGATCTCCAGAGGTGCCTTCCAACCTCCTCCAGTCTGAGATGCTGTGGAAGAAAGGAAGGAAAACTGAAAAACCTTCAGAACAGTCCAATATGTTTACTGAAACCAATTCAAAAGGAAAAGAATCAGAGGCACAAACCAAAGCTGAATTCTCCAAGGGAAATCCAGGTCAAGGTTTTTTATAACATGTTCCTGGATTAGTGCTCTGAGGTTTCAGAAAGGCTGTGCCATTTGGACTTCAATAAGAGTTATGGACATATAATGTGAATACTTAGGAATACCTCTTAATATGAATCCAAAGCCCTGAGTGAAACCATAAAGTTGTGATTTAATGATCTGCCCATTTGAAGGCACCATGAATCACTTCATAAATTCTGTCAGTGTCCAAATGTCCAATTCAATTGCTGTTCAACATTCAAATTCAGTCTTTTGAGGTTTATGGTTATTTGGTTTATCTGTTGAGGGGGATCAGTGGGGGGATCAGTTTATCCATCAAAATAACAGACCGGAAATAATAATAAGTATCTACAGGGGTGACTCTGAACCTGTGTGGAAGTTTCAAAGAATAGGGAGTAATATAGTTAGTATGTAGTAGAATTTATGTACATTAAAAGTACAAAGAGACAAATGTATTATATCCATATAGATATTAAAAGGTCAAAAATTGTATGGATGATAAGACAGCGAATCTTTAAGACAACAATATTGACACAGCATTTTTTTAAAAACTCAATCAGCTTCTAGGTCTGTGCCTGGCCCTCAGGAAGTCTGTTCAACCATACCAGCAATATCAAAAAGTGCCACCTCTGCATTTTCCATCCCTTCATGGCTTGCAGCCAGGAGTAATAAGTCACAGATACAGCAAAAAACAACATAACAATCCAAAAAAATTGGATATAACAGCAGTGATGGAACCATGAGGGCATCTAAAATCAAAAAGAAGTGGGAGAGGACCAAAAGAGAGCATTGCAACTCTGGAGCTCTTGACTGTAAACTGGGGAGACACAAGTCTTAACTATGGCAATAAAAAGATGATTGGCTTATGAATGAGGTTCCTGCATCCATCTGGTTTCAGATAGAATTTTTGGCTGTAAGAGGTGCATTGTGCTCTCCAGTTTTCACCTTATAAATCTGTTTGTCCATAGAGTTCTTGGAAGATGTTCCTGGATTCATCTAATATTATTTAAATGGCCATTTTTTATAAATCCTTATTTTTAAATTCATGTGAGATGAATAGCAATGTTCTGTCCATGTTTACAAGACATCTAATGGCAGGAGTTTAAGTAAACATTGCTTAGCATAAGTAATACTATATGAGAAAGCAGCAGTAATGAAAAATGCAATTAAGAAAGAGCTATTAAAATTAACTGGTTCAACACTCCAGAATTGCTTGGAAGATCATAAAAATAGCCAGTGTTATTTTAAATATTAAGTTAGAAGAATCTCTCTTCCCAGCAAAACTCTCTTCAGAAACAGCAAAATCAATAATCCACCAGGAGACACACAGGCTGTTGAGAATTGTGAAATGAGGTAGCAGAGCACCAGAAGTGTCAGGGGAATTCAGCTTTGAATGTGTAAAATTCCATAAATGTCTTGTAGGGATATGACTAAATTTGAGCAGTGCAGAAACTTGGATAAGAAAGGCTTGGACACTGGAATACAATGTACTCTGATAGAAAATAAGATAAATTAAGACAATGTTAGATGATTAATCAAGTAATAAACTATAAAATTTAACTGTATTTGTGAGACTCACATAGTAAAAAATAAGTTATCATGATCAAGATGTGATAGCCGTGCTGCTACTCACCAGCTGTTAACTTAAACAGAGGCAACCCTCTGGATTTCAGAGGGATTTCATTCTCAGTTTAAAGACAGATTTTATTTTTGCCTTGAGGAGGGGGGACAAAGGGACTCTCAGAGCACATATCTGCCAAGGTTGGAAAGGGTGGCACTGGTAAAATCAGGGTGCAGAAAGCAAGAGGGGAAATTTAGCAAAGTGTCTCCCTTCTCCAGCCTCCCTCCTTGAATCCACTTTGCCTTGTTATGGAGAGATTTGCATGTTTTCTGTGACCATTGAACTTTCTGGCACCAATTCCTTTTGATCAAACAAAGTTTTAAGTGGCCTTGTTGGTTCTTCACTATGAATTTGCATTTTTCAGCCCTTTGGACAGATTTCAAAATTCTTTAAGTTGTCTTTGCTGTTCAGAAATGAATCCCACGTGCCTGGTAAATTTGGCAGGTCTCTCTATTAGTTTACTAAAGCCCAAAATGCCTGCTGTATATCTGTTCTTACGCACAATTTTCAACATATGTACTCTGTCCCCTCTGTTGTACTGAATTACAATTTGAAATTATTAAAATTCAAAAGTAATGGTATAGAAAATACAGTTTAAATACAAGATTAATACATTTCATTGGGATGCTCCTCAGCACTTTCAATACCAATTTGCCAGGAAATTTTCGTATATGTTAGAAATTTTCTAGGCATTTCTTTCCTCCTATATGTGAAATTAGGATTGCAAACACAGGATCCTGATGTGTACATGGTCTATACATTCTTATTCAAAGGATATCTTTACCTAACCTTCCTAAATTGCCATAGAAACTGCCCGACTTTAAGTCTTGTGTGGTTTCCAAGCTGCGTGAGGCTCAGTTTGCTGTTCTGCAAGTCCAGTCCTCAGAGGTGCTGCATGGGAATGTGATTTTGTGCAGCTCCCTAGATAACTGCACTTGATAACAAATTCCTATTTTCCCTATTACTTCTCCTGATATTCCCTTTGGAGAGATATCCAGATCCTCCAAGCCACCAGATTAGTGTTTAGTTAAGGAAAAGCTTCTCATGCTCTCTAGTTCTCTCTAACTCACAATAAATTGTCATTGTCTGAAATAGTGGGAATGCAGAATAGTCTGATGCAGGTTTTTACCCATCACTAACCTTTGTTTTTTGTAGACTTGAGATAATCTGAGATATAGTACACTATAGTAAACCTGCATTTTTTTATTTTATGAAAGGCAGGACATCTGGTATGTGAGATCAGCAGGTGCACAAGGTATTTCTTAGATTGTTATTGTTATTTGCCTTTGCTGCACTAAAACAAATATCTTTGCTGTCACTCCTATGAAGGGATTCAATAACCTACGTTCTGATTCCCATTGTAATTATCATCAAACAGAGAAGCACGTATTTTTCAGAAGCACGCCTCTTGATTTTCAATTCTTACTAAATTTGTCTCTTTTCATTTGTTTGCAGAGTCTGTGCATAATTTCAACTTTTTGCACAGCATAAAGGCAGTGGCACTGAAGGGAAGGGAGGACAATCCATTGATCATAGTGACAATAAAGCACTCAGGACATCCTTGTCCAATAACCTGCTTCATCACTTCCTTTCCTGTCCAGCCTTGGCCAGCCTGATAGATTTACAAGGCTATTTCAGGGTGAAATGTTCCCTGATAATCTGTCTTTTTGATTAACAATTTCCCACCTGTCATGCAAAGATAATAACACAGGATTTACATCTGTGGGGATATTTGACCTACACATGAAATTACACAGGGCAATAAAGTTCTTAGGTGGCTGTTCAGACCTCAGCTTCACACAGTTTATTCCATCATGTCTTTTCTGAAATGGAAAAAGCTGATTTCTTCAAGCCTTTGAATGTGCCCTGCCTAAACTAAGAGTCATTTGGGAGAGTGAAGGCCAAAAAGTCACTGGTCCTGCAGTTTAATTCCATGAGCACATCACCAGTGCCCAGGAATATGCCTGGGCATGATTTAATTTCCTACTCTAGGTGTAGTCTTTCCCCACTCTGGGATTTTTTATGAGGAGAGGATGTCGGATGTAGGTACAGCACATTGAGGGTGGAAAGGATGTCCCTTTTCCTGAGACGGAACAAAAGATCCCTGGGAAAATCTGCATGACCTTCACCCGTTTTTAGAAGCTCAGATTTCATAAGGATGTATTGTGAACTCCAGCATGTTCCTATGAGCTGTATTTGAGCATATCCCAAGTGCAGATCCACAGTTCAAAGGCTGCTTGACCATTTTCTGAGGAGCTGACTGAAAATCTTTGGTGTTTTCCCCAATTTTCCCTTCCCTAGTTAGTCTGAACCCCAATCCTCCTTTGCTTTCTGGCAGAATGGTGCATAAAGGATGTCATGGCAGTTCTCTCGATGAGGTGACTTCACCAAGAGGTTTACTCAGTTTTGCCTTGAGGAGTGTGAGTGAGGCTCATCCCCCAGAATGCCAGCAGATTTCCGTGTGAGCAGGGTTGGGAAGGACTTGCACAGCTGTAACCACTATTGTGCCTATTTCCCTCCTGAGCTCCACGTCACTGCCTACAAAGCCTTTTAGGAAAAAGATGCTCAGTTTAGGGCTTTGAAAAAGGGAGAGTCCCATTTTTACAATTTATGTCACCGTTCTGTGTTTGACAGTCATTATCCTGTTTCTGAAGACTACTTTTTTTTATTACTTTATGGGACTTGCAACACAGCCAGGAGGTGAGTACACTGTGAGGTGCAATGTTTCAACAAGGAGTACAAATGCAACAGGGACAGGTGGTGAAGGAAGGTAGAGCCTCTTCTTTCCTTGTTTGTGAGTTTACCCTCCATAAAATCCAGTCTGTGCCAGCCTGAGGGATAATCTGCTTCCTTTTCTTGCAGGAGGCTGCTCTTTGCAGCAGAGAAATCTGGTTGGGATCCTAAATTACTGCATAAACCATGCAGGAATGGGCTGCTTTATTTTCCCAGCTAAGCCCTGACTCTTGTATAAGTCACCTGCAGATACAACACAGTTGTTTCCTTCTCTCTCACAGGTACAGGAATCGCTGGAGGCAAGGCAGTAAAAGAATCACAAAGCTGGCAACCGTTTAGAAACGTTTGGGTAAGGGAATTATTCAACAGCACAGTGATTCATGCTCCCCAGTTCTGCAGAGGAGATGGTCACAGAGCTTTTTTCCACTGGGAGGAGGGAGACAAGGGGCAGACAGGCTTGGCTCCAAACTCAAGAGAAATGACTGTGAATTTTCTCATCTTTCCCTCAGTATTTTCTCAGCTCCTGGATGTGTGGGAGGAAAAGGAAGTTATTCAGGATCTATTATGACTTTCCACTACGTTGTTGCATTTTGGATTAGTGTTTGTCTTACGTCTGCAGCCCATTGTCTCTTGAATGAGCTGATTGCTACCTCTCCATTCTGTTATCTCTCCATCCAGGCAGCTGAAATTGCCTGTGAAGAGACTTGAGTTTGCTTATCAGGCCTGGGTAAAATTCCTTTTAAATGTACAGAAAGATTTCAAAGATTAAAGCCTGTCTTGGTTTGGGCCTATGCTATCAAAACCATATTAGGGAAATTGCTGGGTTTTAAGCTCTGCTATCCATTCAGGAGCCGTAAAATAGGAGTATTTAGAGCCAGCCTTTCTCAGAACATTTAGGAAAAGGCAAATGAGAGCTGAGACCCTGCTTGGGAAGAGGAAAAATACCCCGATAACTTTTAAAACCCCCGTTTGAATTTGGTGTAGTTTCTCAGGGATCCTCCAGAAGCAATGTCTTGATGGTTCCTCTTATTTTTAAATCTTTTCAGCTTCCTCACATTATTTATACTGAGGGAATTCCCCTGCTCCTTAAACTCTGTGCATAATAAGACAGATGTGTCTTATTAATAAAGTTGTATTGTTAAAAGTGTTCCCTATTCTACATAATCTGTTATAAACTCTTTACTTGAAGTAGGAGGATTTTTTTTCCACAAAATGGAAACTAAATGCTTATTAATCTTTTCCAGGTGTGTAAAAGCAAATAAAAAGGCCTAACTCTAATGTATATTTAACATTTTAAACAGAATCTTACTGCATATAAATGTATGCTGTGATGCTGACCATTAATTTACCCATTTTCAAGGTGTGTGGCCCTATTAAGTTGGGAAATTCATCTCCAGCTCACACATACGTGCCTCTGTTTCTGGTAGCAGGGGTATTTTGATATGTACCAAACACCAAAGCCTGACATCATTTTTTGGCAGGCACGTGGATATTTTGGGTTGTAATTGCTGGCTTGCATGTCAGTGCACTCCTGCTGTCTGTTAACCAGAACCATCTCCTTGTGCTTCTGGGGGTTTTTGCCAATCCTTTCTTTGAGCTCAGCAAATTAAGGTTTTTTCACCAGCTAAAAGGCTTTAATTTCTATGTGCAGTTTGCTTTTGTGCAATGGAGAGATGGCCAAGTCTCTGTGCTTCAGCTGGAAAATCATACCCTAATGAACATTCCCTTGAACACTTTATTTTTACTTCCTCATTTAAGTGCTTCAGTGAACATTCCCAGTGCAGTGTTTTGCAGGTTAGAGTCCTCTGGGGGTCATAAACAGGGTCCAAGGTACCCTCTGCAGCCATAGCTCTTCCTCTATAGCTAAACTGGAGGGGTGGTGGTGGTGGTGGAGAAATATTTTGCTGTAAAGTAAGGCCATAAACATGGAAAAATGTTTACAGTCATTAACACAAAATGGGTAAAAATTTGGTGGTCAAAATTGTTGGCAGCAATATTAAACCATTTTGATTTCAATATTGAAAAAGCAATCAGGTAACGTGAAGATTTTTTTCCTGCTCATGAACAGAAATCTCATCTTTATCCTAGAGTTTCCTTTTTGATAGAAGGAACTGCAAAAGTACTCTGTAAAGACAGTGAGAAATGCTTGTGTTTTACACATTATTGAGGAAGATAAATATATTGCTTGGAGGCAGACTAAGTGGAAAAAGCTGAATCTTTTCAGTGATCAGAAACAAACTAATTTTGCTGGAGAGAAAATTTTCTTCAAATCGCTCTGATTCCCTCAGCTTTAATGTAGACATGTAAATCACTATGTGAAAGTATCATTGATGGATGTTTAATTCTTGTCTAGAATTCCTTCAAACCAGCTTGTAAGTTGATATTAGTATTTCTTCTCTGGTTTCTGGAAACTGCTGTTTACTGGTAAAATATGTCAGCGCTGAAGAGTTCATCAGAGCTTGCCCAGTTTTGCAAACCAAAATGCAAATAATAAGCAATATCACATGTAAAAAATTGTATTTCTGGACATAGAGTAGTTATAGGAAATAGTTTCCACATTCCCAAAAAGGAGGAGCTTGATATTCAGTCCAAATTAAAATACTACACATCTTTAAGGGTTTGACATATTAAATATCTTCAGCAAAAGTGGAATAAGAGGTTTATAAAGTTAATATCACTGGTACAGAGCAAGGTTTTGTTACCAAATAGGGAAGGAACAGGTTGGAGAACACAGATCTGGTCATTTGAATTTGATTAAACCATATAATCTTCCTCTTAAGAATTTGCAGACACATCTCCAATCCTATTTTTGTGGAGAATAGTGGAGGTATTTAAAAAAAAGGGAGGAGTCCAACAGCTGATGGACAATGTTCCTGATAAAAGTGCAAGCACACTGGGTGACATAGAGAGCTCAAAATGACCCTTAAAAAACTCGGGCAATGTCCTGGAGAAGAAAAAAGCATTATTAATTAGAACTAAAGACAGCATTCTGTGCAGAGAAAGGAATAATCAGCAAATTTTTCCTCAGAAAGAATGTAGAAACTGTAGGAAATCTTTAGGTTATCCTCCAAAAGGATGTGATGCTGTTACAGAGATGTGGACACCAAGAACTTTGTGTGTGATCCAATTCAGGAGAGTCCTAAGGGGTGGGACACCAAAACCATTCCCTTGCACTGAGGCAGCTTTATCCAGGCAATTCATGCATAGATGAAAGTCTTTAAATTCAAATGAAACAAGTTAAGGTTGCTCCAAAACTACTGCCGCAAGTAATTTAAATCTTGTGCCCTGTTTCTTCTCAGTCTCTGCCTGTTCAGAAAAAATAGGCCAGTTTCTACCATTTAGCTCTTGAAGGGCAGAATCTGTCATTCTAGCACTGGCACATCATCCCCAGACCAATCTCTGCTTTCCAACCTGAACATTTCAGTGCTAAGCAGAGAGAAATCCTGGGGAGAGACCTGAGCCGTTCTAATTCTGGGCTCAAAGCTGAGTGAAAGGGAGTAAGGATCTCTTAGTTTTGGGAGGAGATCTGTATAATTCCATGTAATACGATAAAAATCACTTCAAAATGCGAAACGTGCTGATTTTCTTTTTTCTTCCCCAAACCATTGATTTTTTACAACGTAAGTCCTAGGGGTAGAGTCCAATGTTTCTCAGAAGAGTGACAAATGTGTGCTTCCCACATCCATTATCTTTATTTTATTTTCTTCAAAGTTCACTTAAAATGCAGGCTGGAAAAAATTCCCAAGCTGTTGTCTAGAGGGAGCTCTTGCCTTTGATTGGAAACTGTTTCATCATAAGTATATAAACTTGTTTGAAAACTACATTATTGCTGGGTTTAGATGTTAAAATGGACTTGTCATTTAGAGGAAGACTATAAATTATTAGTTGTAATCAGATCTGATGTTTCATGCGTATGTATGGATATACATGTATCCATAATATACATATATATATATATGAGCTGAAGTTATATTGGAGTGTTTAAGGATTCTACATGTCTTAGAGTGAGCTCTCATGGTTTTATGAAATATATATATATATATATATAAAATATATATATGTTCCATTTCTGAAAGAAGTAGATGAACTGACAGGCTTTTTGTTTTAATTGAACTACAGAAGTTCTCAATTGCCAAACTGAAATCTGCCCATTGGCCTGTTCCAAATAAGAACATGCTTTTCAGATTCTAACAGTGGCAATCATCAATTACCATTTGAAAACCTTCAGCTTACACATGGATTTGAGGGGACAAATTGTTTCTTTAGCAAGGGAAGGTCCTCTGCTGTCTCATCAGCCCTGTGCTGCTGCCTCTGTGTCTGGACATATTGGGTCAAACTAGATTTCAAAATAAATGTGGGAATCTTCTATTCTCAATATTTTTCCAGCTTTTCTTCAGTTGTGTAAACCAGAAAGGTTCATCTTATCAACATGAATTTAAGGAGGGGTTTCTTTCTTTCCAAAAAAGGAAAAGCACCTAGAGGTTCAATGTCATCCTTATTGCAGTCTCAGCCATGCCACTTTCACCATCATGTTTTAAAAGATCAATTTTTCCCCACATTCCAGTCAAAACTTACTGACACTGACTGAAGCGTTCGGCTCAGGCTGTAGTGACAGCTGCCTGTGATGGATGTGAAAGTGTGGGGTAATGTGATGCTTGGCATATAAACCAAAGCTATCTTAGTGCACCCGAGACTTTGGGGCTGCTTTGATAAAAAATATTTATGGTATTTTAGAAAAGTACACCATGAGGGACAACGGCTTCTGGTTTTGTGTGGGGATTAACCACTGGGAAGTGTGGTCAAGAGTAGAAAATCAGAATATAGGAGATGCAGGCTCAGGGAGGAAACGTGTGATAACTGAGACATTTCCCTCGAGAGCTCTGGATGGGATCCATGTGTACAGCCCCAGGTGGAATTGGGAGGGAAGAACCTGACAGAGATTTCTTTGCTACTTTCATTACTTTACTACGTTCACAGCAGGCCTGGGCTGTGAAAGGCCCTGGAGAAGAGTGGAAGACTGTCCATTCCCTAAATTCACTTTATGAAGGTCACTGTGAAGCTGATGCTCTTTTGAGAGGGTTTTTTTCCTCAGCTTGACATCAGCTCAAATGAGCATCCTCTTTCTCTCTTTGCTTGCTGTAGAATCATAGAATCATCCTATGAATCATGCATGGCTCTAAATAAATGCATACATGGAAAAGCAACTGGAAGAAGAAAGGGAACTGGTCTCCAGCAATGCAATTCTGTACAATTCAAGCCCACAACTCTTGGCCAAAATGAGATTTTGAAGCCCAACAGAGAACTGTTACTGCCTCAACTCTTTTTTCCTCATTCGAGGATGTGATATTCAATGTTCTGTGAAGATTAGTGCAGGATGCACTGGTAAGAAAATGTATGAGTCCAATTTGTATTTTCTGCTCCGTGTGTGATTAGTTCCCTAAATACTTCTATCATTCTCACTCTGTAAAACATACTGTGGTTTAATATCAATAANATTATCTTTATTTTATTTTCTTCAAAGTTCACTTAAAATGCAGGCTGGAAAAAATTCCCAAGCTGTTGTCTAGAGGGAGCTCTTGCCTTTGATTGGAAACTGTTTCATCATAAGTATATAAACTTGTTTGAAAACTACATTATTGCTGGGTTTAGATGTTAAAATGGACTTGTCATTTAGAGGAAGACTATAAATTATTAGTTGTAATCAGATCTGATGTTTCATGCGTATGTATGGATATACATGTATCCATAATATACATATATATATATATGAGCTGAAGTTATATTGGAGTGTTTAAGGATTCTACATGTCTTAGAGTGAGCTCTCATGGTTTTATGAAATATATATATATATATATATAAAAT
>WAAE01011738.1:0-56498 GCA_013400495.1 Nicator chloris | reverse complement strand
CTTTCATTACTTTACTACGTTCACAGCAGGCCTGGGCTGTGAAAGGCCCTGGAGAAGAGTGGAAGACTGTCCATTCCCTAAATTCACTTTATGAAGGTCACTGTGAAGCTGATGCTCTTTTGAGAGGGTTTTTTTCCTCAGCTTGACATCAGCTCAAATGAGCATCCTCTTTCTCTCTTTGCTTGCTGTAGAATCATAGAATCATCCTATGAATCATGCATGGCTCTAAATAAATGCATACATGGAAAAGCAACTGGAAGAAGAAAGGGAACTGGTCTCCAGCAATGCAATTCTGTACAATTCAAGCCCACAACTCTTGGCCAAAATGAGATTTTGAAGCCCAACAGAGAACTGTTACTGCCTCAACTCTTTTTTCCTCATTCGAGGATGTGATATTCAATGTTCTGTGAAGATTAGTGCAGGATGCACTGGTAAGAAAATGTATGAGTCCAATTTGTATTTTCTGCTCCGTGTGTGATTAGTTCCCTAAATACTTCTATCATTCTCACTCTGTAAAACATACTGTGGTTTAATATCAATAATAATTTCTGACACATTGGTTTCTAAGTTGCACCCTCAAACACTGCTCATAACAACCAAGTTTTGCAGATAGTTGAATCTAGATATCAAAGTCTAAATCTGTTTTGATGACTACATTGAATTTTCATTTCTTTCCCAAGTAAAACACTGTTACGTGGGGAATTTGTCATATGATTCAGTTCCATAGAGTAGAGAAAATGTGGTAACAGTCATAAAACCTTGTTAAGTGCATAGCACTGACAGCCTTTTCCTAACTACACTTTTCCAGATCCCTACTCTTGCTATTTTTTTTTCAAGATAGACCAAACATGTGCCAAGTTTATTAGACCCATATCTCCCAGATGCATTCTTTAGCCAAGATCCTTCCTGTCTGGAAGGGTGTTCCCAGCAAGTGTAGCTTGGCTTGCAGTTGCTGTGACCTGATTCAGAACAGGAAACTTCCCAACATTATTCCCTTCTCTGACAGCAGTCGAACTGTTCCGGAACAGAGATGGTCATGAAGAAATCATTAATGACCTTTAATTCTTTGCTTGTATGTTTTAGGGTACTGAATTTTTACTGTGGTTTCCCTAAGTCTGATTTTTATTAAGAAATTGAATAAGTCTTTTAAGAGTCCCTATTAGCTTTTATTTTAAAATTTTGAAGAAAGCATGCTTAGCCATGAGTTAATGGCGAAAGGCATCCCTCACATGATTCATAATATCAGTGCATGAGGAAAGGATGAGACAAACTTTCAATCACCACACTTTTATTTAGCAGTCAGAAGTATATGTCTCTTAAAAAAATAAAAAATTAAAACTTCAGACCTCTACTAGAAAATACTGCACAAGAAAGGGTTTAGAAAATGAACCTTTGAGAGTAGGCTTGCCAATCTGACTTTGGTTAGATGGAAGAGAGAAATAAAATCTCTGTTTCTTAACTCTGATAACATCAGTGGCTCAGGACTAGGGCCAGTGATTCCAGCTGCACAAGTGGGCAGAACCAACCTCCAAATTCCCAAACCTGCAGCACACAGAGGGACACAACAGGAATTGTTTTGTAATACCCTCTCAAGAACTTTTGAATCTGAAAAATGAACCCCAAAAAACCTGAAGAAGTAGGCCGAGTGAAATCCTCTTCATGATCTTTATAGTCTTGCTGGTGGATCCTGCAATGCACAGGAAAATACCACATGACTGACAGTTCTCACAGAACAGCCCCAATATCCTACAACTGCCTCGTAGGAGGATGAGGAGGGGCAGGCACTGATCTCTGCCCTCTGGGACAGTTACAGGACCCAGGGAACAGCTGGAGCTGTGCCAGGGGATGTTTATGTTGGATATCAGGGAAAAGTTCTTCCCCCAGAGGGTGCTGGCACTGCCCAGGCTCCTCAGGGGATGGGCACAGCCCCACAGAGCTCCAGGAGCGTTGGGACAGCGCGGCCAGGGGTGCACGGGGTGGGATTGGTTGGGGGGGCTGTGCAGGGACACGATTCACTGCTGGATTCAATGATCCTGTGGGTCCCTTCCAGCTCAGGATATTCTGTGTTTCTGTGATCACTCTTGTCCTACAAACCTGGATGGTTTTACTGCAGGGAACAGGGACCAGTTGTCACCTGAGCTGTGTTAGCTGCTGATCTCATCTCAGCACCAGCTGTGAGGAGTTTTACATTCTTGTTAAGGTTATTAAAGCCCATTTGTCAAGTGAGCAGAGTTCTGCACATGGCCATGCAGCAGGGCTGCTCATAATGCTGGGCCATTTTGGTGGGAATGTGTCCAAAGAAGAGTAATTCATCTTGATAAGTTTTCAACATCACTTACCAAAACATTGCAGCAGCGTGACACAACCCAAAGGCCTCAGTGTGCTCAAATGGACACAGGTGCTAAAACTGGAATAACCCAAGCAGCAACTGCGACGCTGCAAACCCTGACAAATTATTTGCTTCAATGTTCCAAGGTCGGAGTTTTTCAAGAGTCCAGCAGATCATTAAATTTGGTTTCCAGGCCAGCACAGGATCTGAAATATTATGGGCCATGTATCAAAAAAATAACTGCTTCACTCTTTTAAGGGCTAACTGAAAAGTCAACATTGCACCAAGATACGTTGTTTTGTTTTGGGGTTTTTTGCTATGCAGGAATATTTAGAGGTAATTAACACCATGTTTGTTTTGCTGATTGCCCTGAAGGAAAATAAACACATCCCATTTCCTACTATAACTCACTTAATTTTGCTGCTTTCCTCATCTACGAGGAACATTAATAGAATAAACTTAGCAACAGGAGTCACACTCTTGTGTTGGAGGCTCTGATGGGATATCCCAAGTGGATTTACAGAGCTGACAGACCTCAGAGGAGCAGTTCTGTGAACATTAAAAGCTCATCTTCATGACCAGGAAGAGCTATGAGGTAGAATTCCACTACGTTGTTCATGTTTGTCATGTTCGGAGTAGAAGAAGGACATAATTAAGGTTTGGTCTTCAGCTCTGCTCTTGTATCTGAACATCTTCTAAGATGTTAAAACATATACATATATAAATATAAACCTTTACTAGATTTTACACACACACACTCATATGCCAAAACAAATTTATTTATTATATGTACTTGTATGCAGAGTAATCAATACAGAATTTAAAGACACAAAACACATCATTTCATTCTACATTGGCCCTATGTCATTGTGTTTATTCTTTTGTTGCCTGGTGACACCAAGGCTGAACTAAATATCCTTCCTCCCTCTCCAGTCCTCACTTGAGGAGGTGGCCAGCAGGAATACTGGTTTTGCTATTTATGTGTCCAACTCAGAAGTTGTCCCAGTAAAAATAAAGTTTCTTGGCATGAGACAAGAAAACACTGCACTCACAGAACTGGACAGTGCCACCCCTTCCCTCATTCCCACCAGGGGTCAATGAAATTCAGATAAATATTGTGACTCACTCCGAGCTCCTTCGTTCAGTAAATCCTGGATTGATTTAGTGAGTGGTGTGGCAGAGAGGGCCTGGAACACAGTGAAATGCATGTGCAGGTGCACAATGGGGCTGAGTTGACCCGAAGCTGATTTACTAACATCTTACCATTTAATGGCATCACATTTTTTCCCCAGAAGTGTGTGTTCTTATGTAAGCACATGTTTTTGACACTAGAAGGACTGTAGCCACTAAATTTTTATGCATCCTCTGTGTATCCTTTTCACTTTAAAATCAGGATTTATGAGCTGAAAATGAATTGCATACTTCATCTGCACTGCACTTTTTATTTTAATTCATTCCCTGCAACACCATTGCAGGGTCCTTTGCTTCATCTGGGTTCCTTGAGCTTCATTATCATCAAATAGGAGTAGAAGGAAGTTGTTTTTTGTGTTTCCATGAGTATATTTCATTTCACTGGATAAGGAGAGTTGAAAAGATGAAGGGGTGCATACAATTCCATGCTGGAAACCCAGCATCCTGACAGGGCACATCTCTGCAGTTTTGTCTGGTTTGTCTTCAGGGCCCTGCTCTGCTGATCCGCTCTGACCTGAGCAGACTTCAGCCTTAGAAATATGGATGTCATTTGACAAAATGCAGCTGAAACCAACACATTTTAAAGCAAACCTGATGTAGCAGAAAATGTTGGTTCTCCAGGGCTTCTCAAGATTTAGGGTTCAGGTCTATGAAAATTTGAATTCAGGACTCTTCCCTTCACAGATATTACTCTGGTAGCCAAGGAAGATTTCCTTTCCTGAATGGGTGTTTAAGTCTTGATCTTTTTCACCTCATTGAGAAGTGAATTTAAGGGTTGGGATGAGGACAGGATGATTGCTTTTTGGTTTCTAACCATGTTATAAACTTTAATGACAATAAACATGCAATCAATCTACATTGGGGCTGGAAAGGCTGAAAAACCCCGAAGACAGAACAGCCAAAGACTAGTTCAGGTGAAACCCTCTGTCAACACTACCTGATGTTCTTCTCAGAGGAAATGTTACTATTTTCCCTAATTCTGTCGCCTTCCCACTGGGGTGCTGAGCTGCCTGCTGGGTTAAACCATAGTATCGCATCCTTGAGCCACTGAAAATCAAACTCTTTGGTATCACCCTGGAGTTCTGAGGTGTGGCATGAAATCTGCACTGGCAAAGCAGCAGGCAGCTTTTGACTGGACAAGTTTACCCGTCTTGGGAAGGGACAGGGATGTTTGGAGATCCATCCTACTTCCTCATGCTCCATTTCTTTCTGAAGAGCGAGGTCTTGGCCCAGGTGTCACCTCTGAACTGCTGCAGTTGGGCAAGGACCAGCTGTTCAAACACAGCAGAAATGATGTCAGCTCCTGGCACACAGCAGAAAACACAGGAAAGAATTCTGGGTATGTAGGTACACTCTGAGGGTTGACATTTTTATAGGGAAAGCCAATGCATGGGACATCCTAAACCCCTTCCTATTAAAAGGAACTCGGTAAGAAGTGAAGCACAGTGATAGAAATGTTTGACTGTGCTTTAAAATGAGGTTACCATAACACTTGATTAATGCTGCTTGAGTCATACTGCAATTGCAGTGCATATACAAACTGTTTTAAGATTTATTGTGCAGTAAAAAAGTCTCATTAGAGAGATGTGTGGATATTCAGTGCCATGTAAGTCTCCTTTTAGCTCCAGGCCAGCTTTAAAATCCTGTTCTGTACTTTTTTTGGAAAGTTGCAAATCCAAACACTTGCATCTGACAGAATTTAAGACAATTAGACATTAATAGTCAGTTTAATATAGTTTTTTTGGATTAAGGAAATAGCATTTTAATCCTTTTAAAATTGGGAAAAGGGAAAAAAAAGCTTTTCAATTCTTGATTTTTATACCCATTCCTGTTCAAGTATGTTGTTTGGCAAGTAGGGGTTTTTTGGTGTTCTTTTGTGAAACATTTTAATATCTTTCAGTGCAAATTTGCTATCAGAATTTTTTTTCATTGGAAAGATGATGGGATATAGTTTCCTTCATCTTTTCTTGGAAATGAAAGGGAGATGTTCTGTGTCAATAAAGGTTCACGTTTGGATGTTTTACTCCAAACTTTGCCACAGGTCTGAGGCCAAACACAGGTTACATGCTAAACAAATTTATTGGAATTGAGTGTAGTATAACTGGATTCTCCACCATGCATCTTTTACAGAAGTATGCAGGTTTCTACATCTTTTGGAGCAGATTTTGGTGGCACTTTATAGATTTTACACATCGTGAGAGATGTCAGGCCATGCTCTTACCCCATAGAATCTCTGCCATCCTCTCCAGTGTCAGGTCAATCCTCATCTTCATGAAATTCATGTGAGCCACAACCCCCATGGTCCGATTTGTAACAGAGACCTGTGATCATCATTTCCTATCACTTCTGAAGTCCCCTGATAACTCTTGAAATAGTTTTCTGTCGAGGAAAAATAAATAAAGTGGTTATAAAAGCAAAAATTCCCCCAATGGCAGTGAGTTGTCTCTGCTGTGCTCATCTGCTGCCAGGAGCACTTTCCACTTGGTTTGTTTATGTTCTCCTTCTGCATTTGTCTGTGGGGTTGATACACATGAAATATTTCCTAGAAAAAAAAATCCCAAAACATTACAAGGCTTTTGCAGTAATAGTATTTATTTATCTATTTTTATTTGTTTGTTTTCTCAGGATGAAGTTTAGAGGCTATTGTGCTTTGAAATGCTAAATCAAATGCTTTTCTATAAATGATATAAACGAAACCTTGAAGACAAATTATTTTCGAAGCAAAAAGTAATATTAATTAAGAAAAAAATTACTTAAGAGAAAAAAAATCTGTCTTTCTCTTGTGCATCTTTCTTTCTGCCACACACGTCATACTCCCCTCATTTACCACCAAATATTTTATTTTGCTGTCTGTATGGATCATATTTCAATTTCTTCTGCAATATCTTCTTTAGTGGTATATGACACAATATTTACATACTAATGGCAGGGTAGAAACCCCCAGTGTTCTGTTTGGTTTTATTTATCGGAGCAGCACTCCAGGACAGATATTCCATAAAATTTGTCTGTACAGAAAATGTGTTCCCATACATCACTGCACTGTCAACTCCATTTTAAAATTATCTCTAATATAAACTTCCAAAAGTAGCTAATTTCTAAAAAACATAAAGTTAATGGGATACTTTGTGGAATACTTGCAGTAGCATTAAATTCTGAATAAAATAAGTGTCTTAAGGATGTTCTGTCTCTTGCCTTAACTGCCGTAAAATGCTTTAAAATGCGAGTAAAAAAAGGGGAAAAGAACTGTGCTTTTCTTTTTGATAGAAAAAATTATCACCACTATTATGAGAAACTGAAAATGGAAACTTTACTTAATTTCATGTGTTGAAAGGTAAATTATTCAGGAGTGCTAGAGGGCTGGTACAGATATTTAAACCTGGTGTTTAGTGAATAAAAAAGCAGGATTGCACACTGTACAGCACTCTTCTACTTCGGCTTTTTACCTTTAGGAAAGGAGGTTTGTATTTCAGCATTGAAACATTTCTATGGTTGAGTTTCTTAATGAGAATATTTAAGTGCTTCTTAAAAAAGAAGAGAAAATAGTCTTGTATAAGTGGTAGTCTAAACCAAAAATGAACAGTGAATTCCTGCCTGAGGTTTGTAAATTTTAGAGAACGTCCTGCCTGCAGTGAAGGCTCTAAATAGAGTTTAGTGTCTGTCACAATTTTGTGGATAGAATTGTGGAAATTCTAGGCCGGGTGAAGTGATTTCAAATTCCCGGATATTCCACAGGCTTTGTGACAGGTCTCAGGTGTCACTTGCCATTCCGAATTCCTTTCATGCTAAGGAAAAATCCACACCAAGCATTTCTAATGCTGCCAGACATTAGAAATGTCTGTGTTGTCAAATCTCAGGAATGAGCTGCAGTGGGCCTTGTACTAAATCTGGGACTTTTCTCTCCCCAGTGCAGCCCTTTGGAATGGCCAGTGCAGGGTTTAACTGAGCCTCATGTGGAAGCATTTGCCGAGGAATTTCCCAGCCTGCCCTTTCCCATCCTGCCATGGAGCGGGGCACGGAGCAAAGAGCGCTCTACAATTTCCTCTCAGCACATTTACAGCTGTTTTTTCAAGCTCAGCATGTGTGTTTCAGAGGCAGGAGAAGGCCAGGGCACTCCAGGATTGTTGTCTTAAATGAAATTCCAATCAGTCCAAGGGCTGGCTCTCCAGGCTGCCATTAACTTGCAGGTGTGCTGGACTGAAATGTGCAGCGTGGTTACACAAATGAAAAATCTGTGCAGCTCTGAAATGCTGCTGAATGTGAGGGGAGAAAAGAAAGATAGCTATGCAAACTTATTTGTGTGTACACACATAAAATTAGAAGAGAAACAATGAGATTTTTGGCCAGTTTCAAACCTGCTGTGCTTAAATGATGGGGTATCAGGACACCTTTTTTAGGCAGCAAAATCTGACACTCATGGGAACTTTGCCTATAAAATTCCTGTGAAGTACCATGGTGTTTTCTCTACCCATTCATAACATCCACTGGTGGGGCATTAATTTAGACCTGATTCATCTCCTGACTGTTTGTTTGCTACCCCAGGATTTTAATTTCTCTGAAATTATGTTTGTTTCTGAGAGCACA
This sequence comes from Nicator chloris, assembly GCA_013400495.1. NCBI lineage: Eukaryota > Metazoa > Chordata > Aves > Passeriformes > Pycnonotidae > Nicator > Nicator chloris. The sequence continues at coordinate 48,397 of WAAE01011738.1, read as the reverse complement.
GTGAGAGCTCTTAAATCTGTTTCGTGCAGCACATGAAGTGGGACTGAGTGGCTGACAATGACTACAAACTACCAGCTTTCAAGAGAATGAAGAGATCTGTGAAGAGCACAGAAGCTTTCATTTATTAGAACTGTATTTCCCATCTCAGGCCAACATCAATAATCCCAGAGCTGGAGCTCAGCCCTGAGATCTCCTGCAGTTATATGCAACACAGCTGGCTCTCTGCTGAAGATAAGGATGATTTTGCTGAGGTAATACTCATTACAGGATGTCTTTCTCCTGTTTTTCTTTGCCATCTGGTTACAAATGGGTCTCTTTTCTCAATGTCGGGTTTTTTCAGATATTTGCCAGAAGAATTCTTGTTCTTTAGCTCGTTGCCATATGTTGTGCTGCCTGCTGTCTGATTAAAAGCCATAAACCAAACAGTTTGCTTCAGTTTCCATAAGAGGTGGGATGTCCATAATCAGCACAAGACTTGCAGGAATTTGAGAACAAGTCCTTAAAAACTGATTGTAAACATTGCTGACAGTAAGCACATTCCACATGGTGATGAGACCTGGGGTACTGCTTTTCGTGCAGGTGTGTGTGATACCTTTGACTATAAGTGAAACTGTCCTGAAAATCACCATAAAATTAAAACTACCCCCATTTATCAGTTCAAGAAACTGAGTTAAATTCTGTGACCTGTGCAGTTGCAAGCAGGAGCCAAGAATTGAACCAGAAATTGAGTTCCAGTCAAGTGCCTTAGTCACAAGCACACCCATAATCAGAACAGGCTGTTTTAAAGACCATTTGTGTTTGTTTCTCTCCTTCCCATCAGTCTGCTTGTCGTCAGAAATGAACCAAAGGAGGAACTGAATGCAAAAAGGAAATATTGAGGTGGATTTTTACAGTAAATTCAGATTTCTGTAGTCTGTAATAGATAAAATAGAAATAATTTAGCTTATTAGAGGAATAAAATGGTTACATCAAAATGAATTGATTTTTAGTATACTCTTGCCAGTTTTAACATTTTGGGTGGAAAATGAGGTCCATACAAGGTGTTCTTCATTTGCGTTTTTAGTACACAGTGAATTTCCTCCCCTACACTAAAGTCCACCGGTCTTTTCCAAACATAAGGAAAAACTACTTTCCCAGCAGACTTTTAAGTCAGCATACATGAGATCCATATTTACTTTACCAGCTACTATGGAACAAAGGAAAAGTCTCAGTCTGTGTGATAACTGACAGCAAAAGCTTTTGTGATGGTCTCTTGATGTTTCCTTCCCACACAAAATATTGGGAGGTCATATTTATCCACATTATATTTTTCAAAACCTGCACAAAAGCCTAGATTTGTAATTACCAACTACCTGCTGAGCATATAACTTTAAAGTAGGATGTTTATAGTCCCTTGATAATAATCAGCAAGTTTAGTCAAATGGGTTTTTTCCTTTGATTCAAAGACTGAACTGATGAAACACTTTTATGCAACAACTTCTATGAGTAAGAGAGTTCCTGACCATTTCTTTAGATTTGAGTAATTTAGACCCTTTCTCTGTGGCTTCAAACCATTCAAGGAGTTCATCATGGGGAAACTTTGCAATGCCAGCTGCTGGAGGTGAAATCCTGAGTCCTTTTTTTCCCTTTACCTGTGTCAGCTGTGTCGTGCAGATGTGCAACCTCTTTCCTGCCCCACCGAATCCTCAGGCTGGGGAATGGTACCCAGCTCAAACCCTGCATCTCCCTGTTCCTGTCTTTGTGACCTTGAGAAAGTGCTTCCCTTCTGCTCAAACTTTCCTTTTCCTCATAGAGTGATTTTGTTTGCAGCTTTTGGTGTGAGATTTGTGACCTAAATACTAGGTCTGGATTTCTGCTGATTTATTTATGTTTTAACAGGAAATAGTGGCCATCAATATTAGGATTTCCCTTTAACAGATCACTTGGCAAAATCCCAGAGTTTATATTTACTTATCAAACCATACCAGAAGTTGCCTGATGAGGCAGAAACTTTATAAAGATCCTGCTGACCGAGCCTCATTCCTTAGAGAAAACCTTTGAAAAAGAAATATTTCTGGGTTTTGTCTCTCAGCTCTTCATCTTGTCTCCTCTGACTTCTGCCACTCCTTTCTGCCTGGTTGTATCTAAACAATCGCTGTGAGTAAATAGGCACGACTTCAAATCTACCACGCAAAAGGGGTAGGTAAAAAGTTTCACATTTTTTTACACAGTGACAACAAGTGAGGGAAAATAAAGAGACCTGGGAAGCAAAAGAGAAGGTAACATTCCGAAATCAGGATATAAAATTCTGATGCAGAAGCAATGATTTAGGAAGCAGACTATTGAAAAGTCTGCTGGTGTTTGACATCTTGTGCACCTGGAGCTGTCAATATGAGATATTTTACCACTGTGTTTTCTTTCCAGAATTACACGGCCTCAGCTGGTAACAAACATTTCTCTCTGTATTGAGGGTAATTTCCCATGAAGAACTTCTTGTTAGTCAGAGCAATTTTGGTTTCTGAATGTGTTTCTAGAAAATGTTGGTCAGCTGTTTTGAAAACTTGAGTTAGCTGGGTTACTGATCCTCATATGTAGGGTTTTTTTCAAAAAAAGTGGAAAAGATGTTTGTGCTTTTTATTTTCCCACAGTAAAATGAGTAATTTTGAAATGGCAGATCCCATGGCCCTCTGTGTGTCAGGCATGTAGTTGGATCCATATTTTTGCGTTCAAGGCTTCTGAGTCATTCAGAAAATCACAGAATTATCACAGAATGGTTTGGGTTGGAAGGGAGCTTAAAGCCCATCCAGTGCCACTCCCTGCCACAGACAGGGACACCTTCCACTATCCCAGGGTGCTCCAAACCCTGTCCAGCCTGGCCTTGGGCACTTCCAGGAATCCAGGGGCAGCCACAGCTTCTCTGTGTAACCAATTTCAGCTTGACCTCAGCTCCTTTCAAACTGCCCTGCAAAATAATGCTGGAAACTGGGAGAAAGGATGCTCCCTGTTTGTCCTCTGCAATTCTGCACCATTTTCTTGTTCTAATCTTCTACCTGGTGGTGATCTCTAGTGTGAACTCATGGAATTTCAATGATCCAGGTAGAAAAGTTGGTCCATGCCTTGGAACGATGCAATTCTGAAAAGTGTGCACCTTGTTTTGCCAGTGGTTTTCTACAGACATTTCTGGACTTGTTAAACAAATGCTCTGAATCACCTAGAATGGATAAAAGGAGGTATTTAGAGTGCTTCTGTGGGGTACATCAGCTCAGGCTGCTGAAAGTAGGTCTGTAAACTGGATAGCTCAGGAAATTGATAAGAGCTAAGCCACTTTGGTGCAGATGATGCTTTGGTGCTGAGCTTGCTAAAGACTGTAGACTTTTCCTTAATATATTGGGTTGGAAATATTACATCTGAATACACAGAATTGCAGAATATCCTGAATTGCAAGGGGCCCACAAGGATCATCCAGCTCCTGGCCTGCACAGGACATCCCAAGAATGGCAATCCCAAGAACATCCCTGTGCCTGAGGGTGCTGTCCAAACACTTAATAATATGTTTAGTGATTCAGAAAAACACTAAAGCGGAGGAAAATTGTGGGTGGAGTGTCTTGCCTTTGCTGCTTCTTGGAGAATGGTGATATTACAAGTTTTGGTTCACTCAGGGATGCAGATTTTTACTCTTTACTGTTCTTACCTTTGTGTTACATTTTACTTCCAAGAGATCTTTTCTTTGAACATGATGCAAAATACGTCAGGTGAGAGGAGAGACAGAGAGAGTCATCTCCAATGTTTCCATGCAATGGGAAAATAATTTTCCTGTTTGTAGCCAGGCATAATGTGGATTTCTCAGACGCCTTCATTGCATGCACTAGGATCAAGACAGAAGAACAGCAGTGAAGGTGGTGTTTATCTTCTTTCCTCCACCAGTGCTGAACAGCCACACTCTGTAGCACTGAACAAACCAGGAAGAAGATTGCTGGGAAAGTGGTGTAATCTTATGTACCCATCATTATGGGGTGAGTTAAGATACTGGACTTCAAACCATTTTACAGCCTAGGGGGAAAAGAAACTCTCTCTTCTAGGCTAGCAGTTGCATGAAATGCAGCCTTTTCCTGCAGAGTTTTGACCCTAGAAGATTTATTCTCTGTTTCCTTTTTATAAATCCCAGATGAACTTTTAAATCCAGGATAGTTTGAAGCCACTGAACTTTCATGAGCCTTGCTCAAGCAGCTGATTTGCATGGAACACAGAAGTCTGAGGCAAGAATGACTGCAGACTAGAATGTACCATAGATCTATGCCAGAAGCTTTGAACTCAGGTACAAGTGAATCATTTCCAAGTACTCTGGCCCACACAATGGAATATTTCCTGTCTGGATGAATTACACACTGCCTGGGTGGGCTTCTGAATGGTGAGGAAAAAAAAAACAACAACCCAAAGATTAAAAAGTCTCTGCTGCACTTAAGTGAGGGAGGCAACCCAAATAAACCCTGAAGTGCCAGGGCTACTGCAAATGTTTTGGGGTTGTCCTGCCACGAGCTGATCAAAGTGTACGTGAAAGGCTGAAGCATAGTTTGCTGTACCAAACACCTTCATTGTCTCCTTTTTTTGCAGCAAATATCTAAAAGCAGTCATTTAAACTTGTCCTCTTAGTGCCTAGATTGAAAAGGAAAAGAAAGTGTACAACTTGGCAGTTGTTTTTTTTTTTTTATTGAAGCACGTCATTTGAACATCTGCTATTCTTAGGTGGAGGCTGAGGAGGGGAACCAAAAAATTATGTCAGCTTCAAATCTTCCCATTTCTGAACAGAGGGGGATTTCCACCTGGTGGGAGTTAGAAAGAAGTTTCCCTGGACTGGGTTCTCCAGGTCCCAGCCCCTGTTGTGTGTGAGGTGTTGGGCCTCAAGTAGCCAGTGTTGATCAGGGCTGTAGGGCATCTTCAAATGGTTTTGTCATACAGCCTGGGGAGAACCATCTAAGAACTGATTGATCCCACTGGGTGGATTTCTGGGAGTGTGGCTGCAGGAGGAAAAGCTTCATTTTGCATAAAGTGCAATGTGGCTTCCTTAGGGCTAAAAGTGAATTATTTCTCATGGCCCACTTTCAAAGTGTTTGCCGTGGTGAAAAGCTGAAGTTTCTCATCTGTTGCCATCAGAGCAAAGGTTTGTTTCCATTTAACGCTGTGCAAGAGCTGATGGGCACCCAGCATACCCCAGAGCACTCAGAAATCTGCATGTCCCATTCCACCACTTCCTGCCATAACTGTGCTGCCTTCCCAAACGAACCAGGTTTGTTTTGGATCACCTCCCCACAGTGGGGACCAGCCCCTCCAGCCCTTCATCCCTGAGAAAGCAGCAACAAACAGAGGAGAGTCCCACTGCAGCACCATTTCCAAGGGAGGAGGTGGAAGTCAATTTGTTTAATATCTGTGAACCAACCTTTGAGATGAGCTCATGGTGTCCCTGAGGAATGAGGCCTGCGGGCCCCAAGGCTCCAAGCCCTCGTGTTATCCTCCTCAGTTTATTATTTTTTAAGCTAAAATTTAATGTAACTGAACAGTTGGATCCAAGATTAACAAAAATCAATCCCACATGTAACTCCATTAAATGCATTGGAGTTGCATCAAGCATGATTTTGGCCCATTCAGTGTTTTTTCTGAAGATGTGAATCATCTTTAACACAACTTCACTGATTTAACATTTTGGACAACAGACTGATACCAGCAATTCTATAAAACCTCAGAAGCCATCCTCAGAAATTTCCATGACCCCATTTTTTTTCAAAGCCACATGGAAAGTCTTGTAATTGTGCTGAATGAAACATCAGAACTTGTATAGAAAACTCATAAATATCTCATTTTATGGCATTGCTTAGCAATGAAGTTTCTGGAAGCATTCTTCCTCTGAAATGAGGGGGCTGTTGTTCCTAGATCTTACTATTGTGGTTTTGAATGTGATCTCTCAGGCCCTCTGTCTAAATCATTCTCTTTCTGTACAGTTTTGGTGCTGAATGTGATCTACCCTATGAGTAGGATGGTCTAGTCTGATTTCCCAGAAGAAAAATGATGTCAACATGTAACTTCTAATTTTTGTTGGTAGAAATTTGCAGCATTTTTTGTTCTCAGCCAGGTTTTCTGAGTCTAAAGAGATTTCCAGTTGTATTATAGCTCTAGCAAAATGGTTTAATTCAACTTTCATTGACAGTGACCTCAGGATCAATTTTTTTTCTGATGTATTCTGCAATTTACCCCTTTATGTGATGATTTGGCCAAGATGGTGAATTTCAATCTTTTTCATTGTAGAATTAATATTTCTAAGTACATCTAACAATATATTTATAAAATCATAACTTACCAAAAGGCACTCATTAGAACTGGACTCTTCAACAACTATATTAAAGATCTTTGGACTGAGTTCACTAATGCTGAATGTCTTTAGCAGAAAGAAATCTTTTATCTTGGGTATGGCAGTGAGGAGTGAGTGCCATAAACGAATATGAAAAATGAAACTTTTTTATTACTTTTAGGACAGGATTCAATAGAATCACTGAGAATCTGGGAAACAAATGTTCTAAAACCAAAGAGCTCTCCATGGCAAAATTATTTGAAGAGTTGCCTAATTTATTTGGAAAACCACCAGAAGAATTGGAAATTTTTTTATAGGAAGGAGGACAATTTATCCATGGAGTTTATGAAAAATTCAGTGTCCTTGATGCCTTGAAAAGTAAGTCCTTTCTTCTTGACACAGCAATGAAAGTCATGTCAAAGAGCTGGATAAAGTGTATTTTGTCATTATGAAGGAAGGTTCATGAAGTCAGAGTTAATTTAGGCATCATTTCCTCCTCTGAAGAAAAGGCCTTGATTTAGAAGCAGCCTGACTCAATGTATGTTCCAAAATCTTCTTGCTAAAGGGGAAATCTTTTTTTCCTAATGTCCACATTTTGGGAAGTCCTCTTGTGCACTTATCTTTGTCCCTGTAATGAAAGGGGAATTCATTCAGCACTTCTTACTCAAGCTCCCAGTGTCTCTTGTGAGTCACAGTTAAAAATATTAAAGAGGATATTTAAGAGAAAAAAGCGAGTATTGAGAGTATTTGAGATATTCACCCTGAATTTAGGATGAATTACAATAAAGAAAGTGTATGTTGGATCCCGTTGAGCCACTGAAGGAATTCTGTTTAAAAACAGATGAGTGACTCCGAGTGCTGATGTGTTTCAGCAAAACAGGGGGATGTTGGAACCCTGGAAAAGCAGTACCTTTATCTCACAGAGTTAATAAGTGAGAATTTATATTTTCAGGTGAAATTTGCCCATTGTACTGAAAGTATTTTTAATTTAAACTTACAGAATCATTTACATGACCTATTGTATAAGCTCATCACAGTATAATCACCATCACACACTTTAAAACTTCTTTTTTTCCTGACCTGCACCAAAAAATCTCACAGATCTGAAAGGAGTTAAACTAATCTGATCCTATATTCTGATCAGTATTTTATATTTAGGTTATCTAATATTATACTCTTTAAAAGAAACCATAACTGAACCAGACCTTTCCATACGTTATTTTTGAACATCCGTTATGTGATTACAGACATTAGCATTGCAAGTCCAAGACTCAGAATTCATTCATCACTAAAACCACAATTAATTGCCTGAGCATGGTTCACACATCCTTCCTTCCTTCTTCTCCTTGAACTTCCAGTCTCATTTCCCTTTTCTCAGAACCCTCCTTCCAGCAAAACAAATGCAGGTGGCTCCTGGGCTCCTCTACTTTCGCCTCCTTATTTGCTAAGCTGACTACAAAGAAACAAGAAAACTCCTGGAGCAGAGGACATTCCTGTTTATGCCCTGAGTTTGTTTGTATCTGGTACTGCAGTGTCACACACAGCTGGGGGAAACATCCAAGATACTCAGCAAAAGAACACTTAGATTAAAAAAGAAGAAAAAAATTATTTTTTTTTTACCTGGGAAGAAATGTTTAAAATGTCCTTACACTTGGGACATGTGAAAACAAAAGAACATGTGGTGATGTCATGACTAGTGCCAGGACCTTCCTCTAAATAGTGAAACAGGTGGAGCTTTTGCACAATTTGAAAACTGGAGATGGGGAAAAGATTGTTTTGGTATGAAGAGAAGGACCGTTGACGGTAAAACACGAATCTCATAAGTGATTTCCATGTCTATTCAATTAAGGTCTTTTTCTTCAAAAACTACAGTCAAAAAGTCTCAGTTTTAGCTGAAGGAGGGTGAGGATTATTTAAATATTTGCAATAAAGCCAATTAGCTAAAACCTTGGGTGTTTTATTGGGGTTTATTAGCCACAACCTATTAATTCAGCATATGACTTTCCCACTGTTCAACCATAAGCCCACATCCAGTTTTTCTCCATATATTTGGGGGAATTTGAGGCATTGTGGTTTCCACAGTGCAATAGCTTGAATTATATTTATTTAGCAAATAGAACAGAACTGCTGCCCCACTTTGTTCTGTTGTGCTGGAAGGATTAGACATGGAAGGTGTTGGATCTCCTTAAAATAAGATTACAGGCACACCCTTTGCTTCTAACAGTTTGCAGAAGTCTGGACCCAAACTCTCTGGGATGTAAATGTGATGGGAATTTTTGAACTCCAGTAATGCCTCAAACCCATCAAGATAGGTGGTAATGTACAACTGGGCTCCACTGAGAAATATCTCACAGCTTTCACTTGACTGATTCAAAACAACTGCCTTGGGGGGCTCATTATGAGGAAATTCATCGGATGTTAAAGAATTTAGATCAGCAGGGAAGAGGGTGGTGACTCCAGCCCTCGATGTGTCCCCAGTCCAACTGGTTTCATAACAGCTGCAAGTTAAAGGTTATTCACACCGTGCAGGCCTTGAAGCCCTTCTCAGATATGTCATCTTTTCCAGCCCTTAAACACCACTTCTTCTGCCATTTGGTTCCTGATTTACACTGGAGACCATTTGACTCATCACTAAATTATCTTCTGGCTGTAATACTGAGGGGATTACAAATAACTCCCTTTATAACTATTAATCCTATTGCATATTGTGTTTCTCTGTCTCAAACATATATATTTTATTGTTAAAAACACGCAGATCAGTAGAAAAATGTACATGGATGTCAAACCAGATGTATTCTGTACTTGTGGACAATCCATGTATCTTGTAAGTCACCATAAGTGTAATTAAATTATCTGAGTTAAACTCATTCGTATTTTAGTAGACATAATGCAGGTTTGGATCTGGAAGATTCGACTGCATTAATCTCAAATTCCCCTGACACAGGCGTTTGTAAGCATTTAATTATAATACAATACCCAGGAGTGTTTAATCTTCCGTGTGCTTCTGCTTCCTTCTCCCAGTTCTGCAATTGTGCTGAAGTTTGAGGATTTTGGTTCAATGAACCATGTTGCTAAAGGAAACATGGTCTGGCAGAAGATCTGCCCCTCTATGCCATTTGCTTTCATCATGTCCTGTCTTTGGTTTTGCCACTGGATTTTGTGCTATTCTGATACAACTGATGTAAACAGGTAATTTCGTTAATTTATTTGGATCAGAATTGTTCATCTCTGGGGATGTTTCCCTGAAAGCAACTTATTCTATGTTCATTAAAGAAAAACAGATCAGGATAATTGGATACAAAAAGTTCATGACCCCTCTACCTCTTTTTCTGTCCAATTTCAGGAGCTGAGTAGTGTCTTTAAATCCCTCCGTGCAACCGGTATTGTGTTCAAAGCACAAAACAGCTCCTATTTTCGATTTGCTTCACTAATAAGAGTCTGATTCAGAAAGCCTGGCTCTAATTCTGTCTGCATTAGACACTGATGAAGTGCCCACCAGCACTGTGTGTTTTTTTCATTCCCCAAACATGGGCACTTCATGCCCTTCTGCCTCTTAACTGCTGCTCCCTAGGGCAGGGATTTGCTGCTTGTCCCGCACTTGGAGCACATCTCCCGTGAGGAAAAGCTCTGAGAGCTGGGATTGTTCAGCCCAGAGAGCAGGAACTTCAGGGTGACCTGATTGTGGCCTTCCAGGACCTGAAGGGAACGACAAGAAAGATGGAGAGAGATCATTTACAAGGACCTGAAGTGAAATGGCTTCCCACTGACAGAGTGGGTTTAGATTTTATATTAGGAAAAAATTCTTCCCTGTGAGGGTGGGCAGGCCCTGGCACAGGGTGCCCAGAGAAGCTGTGGCTGCCCCTGGATCCCTGGAAGTGCCCAAGGCCAGGATGGATGGAGCTTGGAGCACCCTGGGATAGTGGAAGGTGTCCCTGCCCATGGCAGGGGGTGGAATTTGATGATCTTTCAAGTCCCTCCCAACCTAAACCATCCTGTCTATGAATCTATGATCTGGCAACCCCAGTTTGTCTCAGGCAGAGGGAGAATCCCAGAATCCTAGAATCCTAAAATGGGTCAGTTGGGATGGGCCCACGGTGTTTCATCTGGTCCAACCAGCTTGTTCAGGCAGGGTCATCCCAGAGCACAGGGCACAGGATTGTGTCCAGAGGGTTCTGGAATATCTCCAGTGAGGGAGATTCCATAAGTTGATACATTTTCTTTGGGAGTTATCTTGTCAATCTTGAGAAGTGTCAATTTTATAGGCTTCAGTGTTGCAATCTGAAATGTTAGAAATGACAGCGTTGTCCCCAGATCTTGTCTCAGTATAAATTCAGAATATTTGAAAACTTTTGAGTGTGCACATTCTGAAACGGCCACAGTGATTCGCTCCTTCCTTCATCAAAGGGACAATTTGTCTTCATTCAGAAGATAAAGCCGGGGATGAGGTAACCCTCTAAATATTGCATACTGATGAGAGAGGTTCAGGGGGGTTTTGAGCACTTTGTGGTGCTAGGTTGTAAATCAGAGGAGCCATAACCAGCGGAAGTAGCGTTGCCCTTTAATTGGGGGGTAAGTCATTGCAGTGATTCAATCTGAATCAGGCACTGGATGAATGACATTATTATCCACTGCTCCCAGGGAGGGAGCAGCTTCCAACGTGGAGATTGCACGGAGGTTTGGGAGGGCTGCTTGGGGTGCAGCAGGATCCAGTGAGACAAAGCACACACTGTTGGGTCCAGCTGGCATAATCTGTTCTCTCCAACAATCATGAAATGTTCACCTCTTTGACTGGAGAAAAGAGCAATTTGTGATTATTAAGTGAGACATTCTGGAAGTGCTCTGCTCCAAAAGACCAACAATAACTCTTGGATTTATAAGAGCTACAGAATGTCCATAGATGAGGTTGATTACCAAACAATAGATTAAATCATGCCTGTCACAAAGCTCAATGTTGCCACATTGGTGCATTGATTAATGGCATTTGGCAACTCTCCTAGTGGCCATTTGCCATTCATTCATGGGTGCCCTCTGGAGTACTATGTGAGAGTGACCTGTTGGGAAAAGGAATTTTGTTTTGTCATCCGTTCATTGTTTCTTCTGTGGTAGCTGAGAAAAATTGGGGGTGGGTGAAGTCAAGACCTTCAGTTAGCTGGGCCTTAGTGGGCACAGATTGAGAAACTGAGGGAAAATCAGTTGCAATCAAGACAGTAAAATGCAATCATTTAATTCATAGATGACCTAGTTGTTCCTTCCACAGCACTTCAAAATATCATATGATTAAAAGTAATTTGGGCATTGATAATTTATTTTGCTACAGACATGTAAATTTATGATGGAAACTTTGTCACAACACTTTGCTGGTGTATTTCAGCGTTTAATTTCAGTCTTTCATTCAGAACCCCAGAGGTTCTGTGGAAGTTCATGAAGCACTGTGTTTGTGGGAAAGACTCCCACTGGAGAGATTCATGGAGGCCTGTGTCCTGTGGGAGGGACCCCAGGCTGGAGCAGGGGGAGGCTGTGAGGAGTCTCCCTGAGGAGAAAACCTGGGATGGACTGACCACAACCCCCCTTCCCCATCCCCCTGTGCCACTGGGTGAGGGGAGGAGGGAGGGAGTTTGGAATTGAAGCAAAACTTGGGAAGTAGGGAGGGGTGGAAAGAAAGTGGGATTTTTTTAAGATTTTCTTTTATTTCTCATTAGTCTACTGTGATTTGACTGGTAAATAAATCGATTTCCCCAAGCTGAGTCTGTTTTGTCCACGCAGTTAAAGGTGTGTGATCTCTCCCTGTTCATGATGCCCATGAGATTCTCATGATATTTTCTCTCCCCTGTACAGCTGAGGAGAAGTTTTAGAGTGGCTGTGGTGGGCACCAAACCCTGCTTGACTGAGAAGAATATGGTTTCTCCTCCTGCAGAAAATCTCACCTGTCACGTAGGTGTGCTGCCAGAGTTAAGCTTCCAAGAATTTAATTCACAAAATGTTGGGCAGGAAATAAAAAAAAAAGGAAGGAAAGAAAGAAAGAAATCCCACAGCTTCACAAATGACTCACAGCTGGCATTTCACTTGTTAATGATTTGCTGACAGACCTGCGTGATTGATAGGAGATGTAAAGATTTCCAGAATATCAATAACACTTATATCTTGCAGGGTTTTCGAAGCAATATTCACTGATTTATTCTGAGAAGTGGGCCAAGCTTTATTTATTTCACTCTGATTCCTCTGGGATTCGACTGCCCACTGCTCTGAATTGTTTTACAAGATGTGGACACAGAAATTATGGCAGCAATAAAATCTGAAATACCTTTTGAACCAATTAAGCTAAGAAATACACAGCTGAGATGAACCTATCCCAAATTTTGTTAGTGTTAAGAGTGTAGCTTATATCCCCAAAAAGGGATGTAGTCCTGGGAATTTTTCAGCCAGAGGATGTCTGAGGAAAATTGTGGCATTTAGGGTGAGAGGGCTACCTGAACCAAAAGTATCTTCTAACAACTGAACCACATTAATGAGAGGGGACAATTTCATGGCACCCTCTGGTGTATCAGCACAACCGAAAACGCAAATATTTTGTCAAACATCTAAATACAAATTTAAAAAAAGAACAGAAAGCATTTTCTTCCAAGTAGAAAGACTGTATGAATTATCATAGGTTGCATTATCAGATAAATACAGGTATTAAAAATGTAGCAGTTGGGATGACTGACTCACATGTTCAAATTTGAATAGCATGAAAAATGGAAGATGTTTGTTGGTGTGATGTGCACACCATCATGTATAAGCAAAGTGTTTTGGGTTTTTTCAGGAAACACATTCCTGAAAAAACACATTCCTGAAAAAACGTGTTTCTCTTAAGCTTTCAGAGGAATAGTTCTCTGGGCTATTTTTAATTTGTAAAATTCTTCTACATTTGGCTGTGTTTTCTCTACAACTTGTTCTTAAGACTGTGCAGGGATTTGGTGGCTTCTGCTCTTTGGAAATTTCCTTGGAATGTGCAGTCTGTAGATACTTCTAGAAGTCAGGATACATATCCTGAATTACTGACTTTGTTCTGGGTGTTGTTTAGGCAATCATCTAGAATTTTATCCAGTACCCTCTGAAGTCAATTCACAAACAAAATCAGGATGAAGATTAGCACCTTTTCCTCACTGTCTGTGTATGCAGCCTGCAAACCATGAGGCCAGAATTCTCATTTGTGCTCTCAATACACAAAATGTGTTGTAATGGGACACTGGTTGTGGCTGCAGACTGTAGGAGATGCATTAATATGGAATATTTTACCTCATTAAAATCAGATGCTTTTAGGATCCTGCTGCATCTATAGGAGCATGCAGAGTTATGACATGAGTTCTGCAAAATCCAGTTATTTCCAGGGGATGTGGACACAGAAAGAATTCCATCTTCTTAAAGGTAACTCCTTTGAAGCATTTAAGATGTGCATCTCTCTGCTAAGTAAATTTTTGTTTTACATTTTCCAGGTCTGGCTCTATCCCAGTTCATTTATTTCCAACTGGGTTCAATTTCCAGGGGGAGGCAACTTCCTATGATACTTTTTGTCCAATAAAGGTGAAAATAATGTTCTCCAACCAGCACTGTTTAAACTGGCATGCACATGTGGCTACACAGTTTATTTCAAGCAAAAATGCACACTGGCTGGAAATAGAATGAAAACTGATATTCCAAAGGGGGGGAAATGCTAAATGTTCAGTGAAATGTAGGTTTTACTTTGTCTTTATTATCAAGAATCTTTTCCAGCTCAGGTTTTTTGCCTTAGGGGTCAAATCTTCAAGCATGTATTAAGAACAGAAATATGAATTCTGAAAGAAGTGGAGAATTTAAATCCATGCTCAAGGAATCAAGCAGGCTCCCTCCTCAGAGCAGGCCTTTACATGAAGTTAAAAACTCAGTCTTCCTATCATCATGAGCATAATAAAAGCTTTTTTTTTTTTTTTTTATTGGAGAACAAATCATATGCACCAGAACTGAGGGACTCATTGTTCTTTCTCTTGTCCTGATTTAAACCATTTAATTCTGGTACTCTGGCAGTTTACTTTGCTTACATAGTGGTAGGTAAGAGGAGAAAAAGAAATAAAAAAGCCTTTTTGATGTCGATTATAGTGGCTTAAACATAAAATAATTTTCAAGTTTTCCCCTTGTCCTAGGGACAATGAGGGCTGTTTGGCAGAGCTGTGATGAGATGGGCTGCACCTGTGGCAAATTACTGCAAATGAGTTCCTGGTGTGGAGTCTTTAAAAAGCACCTGAAGCCTCTGTGGGGAGTTGCAGAATGTCTTTGGCTTCTGGAGGTTTCTGCTTTCAGGTAAGAGATTGTCTCTTCAAATATGTAAAATTCTTGAACATATTGTGTCATCTTTCTGTTCTGTGTTAATTGTGGTTCTAGATTTCCTTAATACTGAATAGTAGTGTGGAATTTGGCTGTTTTGTGCAATTACAAGGTCTGAGGGCAAGCATCCCTCAATATTCAGGTTTTGTGGCTTCAGATTCTGCAGATTCTCTGGGCAAATGGGTCGCCATGGCTTTTGGTCACACTTTTCTGAATAGTGTATAAAAAAAGAGGGAATGTTTTTCCCCACAGTCCTAATGTTTTGAAAATAACGTTTCAATTAAAAATAACATTTAAGTATTGAAATTTCCCCTGTGTGGTAACAAATGTGTGTTGTTTTCAAACAGAGGAAAGCGATTTACCCCTCCTTTTTGAAACAGGGAAAAGTCTAGAGGTTTTCATGTCCCTCATTTTTCCTCTCTGTCTTTTGATTACTCTTCTGACATAGTCTACAGTTTCTACATCTCAGCAATAGCATTAAAATACAGCAATGTCAAGTCTGACTGGAAAAAGAAAAGAAAAAAAATGTGGCTTAGTTGTAGTAAAACCTTAACCAGCTCTTTCTTTCTGTTTGCAATCAGTTAACGTTGCATGGCTCTGCAAGGCTCTGATTCTTTTGACCGTTCTCCTTCTGAAGCAGAAAATATTTAGATCTTCCTTGCATTTCCTGTTCACATAATACCTATTTTATTTAATTGTGTTATTTTGTTAGACTACACTATTCTGCACGTTTGTATATTTAGTGTGGCGTCCCTGAATCATCCATGACCAAGAAGTGTGAGGTCAATTGTAAAAATATTTGGTTTGAACTGGGCTGGCAGCCACAGCAATCTTTGCCTGTGTTTTATTTGCTCTCACAGTAGTTTCTGTTTATTTCCTGTGCTTAATGGATGCTGTACTTGACCTCCTTTTGATAACAACAAGCAAGAGCTCTCTTTGCAGTGATATAATTTTCATTCAACCATAGATTTAAATGATTATTTTTAAACCAAACCGGTGTTCTTAAGGTCAGATTGTACTGAGGTGTTCAAGACTCTGCTCTAAAGGCTCCCTCTGTGGAGGTGAGATGCTACTTGTGAAGTGTAGATCAGTGTTAGAACCCCCCACTACATATATATTGATATAAAAGTTCATATTTACCGACTGAGGGTGTTGTACATCCAGAACACTCAAAGAATTTTTCCTGTAAAGGCAAAAATTGATACTATTTAAGAGGAATAGAAGAGCAGTGTTGCACAGATTTTGTTTTCATTAGTTCCGATATGAGAGGTACCCCAGCATACAGAAGTGGAAAGATGTATTTGTTAATTTTGTTAGCAAACTCTAAGGTTTGGTGATTGAGTTGAGTCTGCCCAGTTTTCACTGGTATAGCCATGTTTCACCAGGACAGATGTAACATTGTAGTTCAAGCTTGAGGTGTTTCCAAACACCTTCAGGGAGCTTGGGGTAGAAATAACTTTATATTTCACAGAAAAGGCAACAGTTGATAGGAGGGAAATCAATGGAGAAAATCCTTTAAGCTTCCCTGGGGACCGCATTTCAAACAGAGAAATTGTGTACAGCTGATTGTCCTTCCAAATACTGGTTATATTTAGAGTTCCTGTCACTTTGGTTTGCAAAAGTAACTCTCAAAATTAATCTAGTTCCAAAAAAGAAATTTTTAAGTTCATACATTACATGATTACTGCTGCCACGTATGCTGTAGGCTGAAAAACAGCACAGTAAAAATTCCAGTTCCATTGGGCATTGTCAGCCTAGAAGTATCAGCAAATACCCCCTGTAAGAGTCCTGGAGTTTTGGCATGGCACCTCACCAGCCTCTGGGTGCTGTTCCAGCTGTCCTCGAAAGGATTTTTTTTAAGAACTACACAGAAATTGGTATTTTCTGCTGTGGGCTTAGGAATAGTGTGAGAAATGCAAGCACAGAGCAAGGAACTCTGGCCCTCCTGTCTTTGGTTTCCACAGGATGGAGTTGAAGTTGGAAAGTGGTTGTTGACGAGAGGGTGAAGGAGGCTACAGGGCACTAATTCTGTGGGTAACATTAGAGATGTTCCATCTAGCAAGTTGGTTATGTGGAGCCATATATTCAGCTTTAAGCCAAGCAGAAATTCTCAAAGTTGATGGGGCCCAATGCCCCTTTTGTTCTGTCTATGACATGCAAAACACTCTGGAAGGCTGATGTAATTCTTATGTAACTCACATGTGCAATAGCATCTCCCACCCATTTTTAAATGAGCATCCTGTGAGTGTGGAATGCTCTAACACAGCATAAGGAGCTGTCATTAGAGCATATTTTCACACTTTGATGTGCAGAAACCCCTTCAGCACAGAATGAGAGCTTCTCAAAATGTTATCTGGCAAAGAAAATCGAATTGAGGACAGATTTAGAAATCACGTGAAGAAACATTGAAGGCTTGTCTCTCACTCAGTCCTTGGCAGCTTGTAAATTAGGATGTTGTTAAAAACTGTGCAGAATATTGTGTATCAATCTGCTGGTAGACAACCATGCCAGCTCCTCCAAAGTTAAGAATCACTGAAGAAAAATGTTCAGCATCCTTTACTGGCGTGTGTGTATTTGTCTCTCATCACCTCCTCAGATATCTAAATTGTGAACAGTTCTCTTCTCCAAGCCCTGTTTAGGAACCAGTTTTCTGTAACTCTGGCAGAGAATTTTGTCGCTAAACTGAGATCACTAGCCAAGTAGAAGGGAAGGAATTATTAAAAAGCTTGGCCTCTACGTTTAACTAAATGCAGCCTCATAAATGTGTGATTGGGTGTCCTTCTGGTAGGATATAGAGGGGCTTTTTTAATATATCCTCCTGCAAGCTATTTCTATATAACTGCAGATCTTTTTCTGTGGAGGCTGTAGCATCAGTTGTTCTATCAGAAGCTCCTTGCAGCAGCTGCAACAAAATATGGAAAGTCTTGCAAGAACATCTGCTGCTTTTGTCTCCTTTTTTTGCTGAGATAAATGTGTACTTCAGCACAATATAAGTACAGCATGCAGGAACTGGAATGGGATCCAGGGAAATATTTAAGAGTGTTTTTATCTGGTGTTCTGTTTCAGGCTTAGCACAAATTTTCTTTTAAAATGTTTATGAGATTGCTGTGTGTATCAGATGACCTGGTAAATATAACCTGTAGTTTTAAAATAATATTTAGGAAGGCACTGAAAGAAATAACTAAAGGAAACAGGGTTGTAAATATGTCAGCCCAAAGCTGAAAGACTTTCAAGTCTCACCCACAACAAGATGAATTGATGCTAAATCTCAAAATTACATCGTTCTCTCTGTCATGTGGCAAAAAAGAACAGAATGTAAAGTGTTCAAAGCATGCTGGAAGTGTGCTGTAGGAGTTGCACTACATGCTTAAAGACAACCAGCTGGTGGTGGATTCCCTAATTGACACTGAAGTTATCATAACTTTTAGAACACCTTGGCCAATTACTGGTGTTCTGTGACAAGCAATGCTTCCAGTTCCATTTTGACAATATTTTAAAGAGAGGATCTCAGGAGGAGCTGGGGATCCAGAATGGTTGGAGGGTGGAGTAGAACTTACCTTGAGTTAGAGTGTTTGGGGTAAAACCAACAGGAGGACTCTAAAATATAGATTTTTTTTTTTTCCATTTATTCATTGACTAGTGCAGTAAAAATGCCATTAACAAAATGAGTGTGTAGCATTGGTACTCAGGAGCATGATCCAAGCCTTTCTGAGCAGTGGTTGAAGGAGAAGAGATGGCACAAACAGCTAGATTTGAAAACAATAATCCATTTTTCATTTTTCCCAAGGAGACAAGCATCATCTCTGGTGCAGTAGGAGTGTACTGTGCCTATGCTCTCAGCCAGACTCAGGAGTGAAGTAGTTGTAGGCTTCCTTTTCCCTAAACAGATCTGAAGGGAAGTGTAGGAAATGCTGAGAAAAATAATTATGAGCAGGATAATTGTCCCTTAGACAGTCCTGTAGGCTTTGTTTCACCTCCAGCTCTTGTGATGAACTTGTTGAGGGGTTGAAGTGTCCAGTCAAATTTAGACTCTGAGCCTCAGCATGGGACCATGTGGACAGACATCCTAGAGCTGATGGCTGGCACAGGAATTTTTCTTCCCATTTTTCCTATTTTGATATTGCAAACTGTGGGTAACAAGGAGCTCGTGTATACTCTTATGTACTGCAGGAATGCTCCTGTGTCAAAGGCTACGTTTATTTATTCGTTCTTCACTCACCCATCTGTGTTCAAGTAGAAATAAATCCAGCATGTGCTAGTATGTGAGGAGGATTTTTCTTTTATATGAAAGTATTTGGAATGGTTTGTAGGCAGTCGTTCTGGGACCTGTGACCTGATCCATTTGTACACAATTCCTCTGTATTTAGCTTGGACACACGGCATGGGTGTGAAACATCCTGCAGGCTGCACACAACTGTGACATCATCCAAGATTTCATCTGGGGTCAGATGCAGCATTGCTGGGTCCCCTCTGGACCCAGGGCAGGTTGAATGTAAGTCACTGTAGGACTGTCCATTATTTAATGCTGCAAGGCTTGTCCCAGGGCAGCACTAGTGAGGATCTGAATGTTCCATCCCCTCCCCTGATCTGGCAGGAACAGCGCTGCAGCCCTTAGCTAGGCCAAGCCATGACACGTGCTTAGCTAGGCAGCAGTGAATCCCTCTTCATTTGTGCATAATTGTGAGGACACAGGACATGAAATGTCCAGGAATTGGTTCTGTTACCAGCTGTGAAAATATGGCAGGACTAAAACAAAAGGAGCAGGTTTTTTAGACGTGTGCCTTAGTCTGTGAGTTATTGCTGTGGCCCTCAACATCTGTGCTGGGTGGGTATTTTTTTTTAAGTATATGAGCAAAATGTGCAATGTCCAGAAAAATTCAGACTAAGTCATGGGACCATGTGGAAAGACATCCTAGAACAGATGGGTAGCACTGTAATTACTGTAGTAAATAACAGACCTTTGAAGGGCTCTAATCAGTACACAGAACTTTCCTGGACAAGTTGTATCAATGCTGTTTTATACTCTCACTCTTCATGAACACCTTTACCACATTCCTTTGCTACTGATATCCTGCACAGAGGCTCTGGTTTGGAAGCAGGAGCACAAAATATAAACACTCAACTCAGGAGGAGAGTCCCTACTGCTCTGGGTTTGCCAGTGTGGAAAGAAAAGATGGGTTGATTTGGTTTAAATGCCTAAGGGCAGAATAACTGATGCAAACTGTAAAAATCTCTGAGAGAATGCTTCAGAAGCCTACTGATGTATCACAACTCATGGAGGAAGCACTTAAGAAAACATGCAGCTCTGAGGAGATACAAAATCAGTTGGCTGTGAAATATACTTCTAATTAGCCAGCTAAAACAGCAAGAAAGAAATTAGTTTAGGAGCTCTGATTATATTGATATTAAAAAAAAATCCAAACCAACAAATCCTGAAAAAATAAGACTTAACTCAGTGTGTGTATATATATGTCAGCATTCAGTGATGATTCATTTGCTGCATGTGAGGAATATTTCCTCTGCAAGATTTTTCTTTGGAAAAACAGCATTAATGTGATGGCAACGAGCTGTGAGATGGAATAAAGTTGACTCCATCTGCATCATTACATGTTGAGGAGAGTATCCAGCACCACAGTGTTAAACAACATCATTCTCAGGCATTCATTAACAGCATAACATCTGTGGCTGAAGCTGCTATCAAAGCCAAAGTCAATTAAAAATGTGTGACTCTAGATGCTGTGGTTAAGATTTTAAACAAGTTTTCATCTAATTGTCAGTGATGAGCTTTGCCATGCTCTTGGTTCAATAACTGCATG
This sequence comes from Nicator chloris, assembly GCA_013400495.1. NCBI lineage: Eukaryota > Metazoa > Chordata > Aves > Passeriformes > Pycnonotidae > Nicator > Nicator chloris. The sequence continues at coordinate 27,922 of WAAE01011738.1, read as the reverse complement.
TGACACTTTTTTAGCTTGTTCCTCTGCTTCCACCTTGCTTGGCTTCATCTGGGAAAAGTGGCTTCCTCCTAACAGCAGCAGTGTGCCTTTGCCAGGTGTTCTTTCTCATTCATGCACAAACAGAAAAAGATTTAAAAGGATGTTCACGACTGTCATCTGCAGGGGAGGCTTCCTAGGATATTAGGTTGTAGCTGGATGTGAGGATGCAAAGAAGGCCTGGCATAAACCTTGGCCAGAGGCTCTGTTCATAATATTCTAACACAACAGCAAAAAAAAAAAACAAAGAGAAAAATAAACAAATTACTGCTTCAGCTTAGTGACAAAAAAAAAAAAAGGCAAAAGAAAATCCAAAAAGACTCCAAACCAAACCCTGTTTGCTCCCATCTGCATCTTGTGGTTTGGATCCAGAGTGAAAGCAAAAGTGTTGAAATATCGTTTGAGTGGCTGTCAGTCAGGAGGAGGAGGGTTTGTTTCCAGTACATCTGGGTCCTTGAGCCAAACCCAAGACATTGTGTACCTCTCTGCCTGCTCTGGCTCAGGGTGTCACACCCAGCTCTGCTGGGTCCCTGCTCCACCACAGGAGCACTGGCAAGGTTTGGAGCTGGGGCAACTTCCAAGTGACATCAGTAGGGAAATCAACCCCTGGGCTTCAGCCATGTCCTTTCTGGTTTCATTTATTGCCTTCTGCTATGGAAGACAAAGCAGCAAAAGGTTCTTTGGGCTTTTTCTTAATGAAAAGATAGGTGTGAGTAAAGGTAGCACATCCTTCAGAATGGGTGGGCATACACTGAATTTGCTCCACAATCTGCAGCTCAGCAAACCTGGCAGGTGCTGCCCTGGAAAGGTTTGGGATGCAATGGTTGAGTGTGGCCCCCACAAAATGAACCAACATGCACCAATCAAGCAGTTTGAGCCCATCTAAATGTTCAGGTGTAAACCAAAGCTAGTCTGAAAGCAGCTGAAGTATCTTCTCTAGCTCAGCTTCTGATGTCGTGACACAGCTGGCAGCGATAAGTGAACTGGCAGTGTGGACTACTGCTGTGGATGTTAATGTCAAACATCCACTTGTATTCCTTCTTGGTCAGTTTCAGATCCTAAATGCAACAGAAAAGTTGTGAAATTGACTGAAATGAAGCAGATACTGCAGTAGACAGAAAAAAAAATCAATTTCAGAAAAGTAATTATCCTATGTTTGAAAGATGGAAGCCTTTTTAAAGTTCTCTCTAGCCAAATACACACTGCCATCAATATGGTGAAATCTAGAGAAAGGCGTGCAATGGGTGTCCAAATCCTGCCTTGTGAACAGGTTTGTCAGTTTGAGACTATGATGGAAGAACAATGAAAACCCAGACTATTTGCTTTATTCACTGTTTCCATTTTGTACACATCTCATCATAGTATTTCTTCTTCAAAGCCTGCCTCAGGTTTGAGGTTTTAATTTCTCATTGTTTTGGTTTTGAATGCTCAAAGGATTTTTTTAAAGTTTAAAATAACTGTTTGCTTTAAATGCTGGTAATGCAGTGTTCTTTTTTTAGTATATATATAGAGAGATACCTGAATTCAGGTTTACCAAGGGATTCTGTTTCCCAGAAAAAAAATCACTAACATTGTTAAAATCAGCACATTTATTTTTAAAAAAAACAAGTTAACAACAAAACCCCTAAACAAATCACTTCCTTTTCTTGTACTAGTGATGGTAGTCATGAATTAAAAACACACTTCCTTTACAGAAGCTGAGGGGAGTTCACTTGGAAGAGTTTCTAAGCCTTGCTGAGGTCTGAGGTAACATTTTCAATTGTTAATATAATTATGTTTTGGCATTTATGGGAAATACTGCCAGCATGAATTACTGGACAGTGTCTTTCAGCAAGGAAACTTTAGAAACCTTGAAATTTCCCAGTACTTTATTGAAGTCTTACGTAATATTTTGTTTTGCTTCTTATTCTTCTAAAAAGATGAAAGTCGTGCTGAGTTTGATGAACAGTTCTCATTATGATTTATTGACCGCATAGGTTTAATATAGATTTAAACTTTCTTCTTTTGAGGTTGTTCTTTTTAGCTTCAGTAGCATCCTTTTGCCAGTCATCTTTCCTGTGTAATACCCTTCAGAATTCCAGGGTTTGGGTATCCATGTGGATGGTGCAAGAAGAACATTGGTGGTTTCAGTGTAGTGGTTGATGTGCACTTCTGTATCATCCACTTCATCAGTATTTATCAATTCGAATGTGTGATTCTGATTATTTTTAAACCAAGTTAAACTTCACTGATGCCACAGAATCACAGAAGTGTTGGGGTTGGAAGGGGCCTCTTGAGATCATCTGGTCCAACCTCCCTGTCAAGGCAGGATCCCTAATAATAAAAAAAATTCTTGTAATTATTAATCTCATAAGACCCTTAGATTAAAATGGTGGTCCCACTGAATTTGGTAGTAAAACTGTGAGTGAAAAAATGCGTTGAAAGAGGGAAAAAAAAAGAATCTCCCTAACTGGAAACATTTAAAATTTGGTTCTAGCCTGAATGTGCTCCAGGAAAATCCCACAGCGCTGCCTGTGGTGTCTTGTGCTTAACCAAGTGTCTGGAAATGCTGGGATCATAAGGCTCCTCTCCAAGAGCTGTGTCAGGGCTCCATGCAGGGACAGCTGATGTTCCCAGGCCTTTGTGGGGCTGAGGATGGGCACCCCGGAGCCACTGGCTTGCTGTGGCCTTGGAAAACCCAGGGAATGGCTGCAGCACCGGCTATCCCACAAGTGCTGAGAGGGAAAACCCCAGCAGCTTGCCACAAATGGCTTTGAAACCTAATGGACTCACTTCCCAATTGTTTGAACTTGAACAAGGAAGTCAGGATTATTAAATGCATTCCTGCTTCACTCAAAAAAAGGTTACGTGTTCAGGCTGGGCATCAGGAGGAATCTCTTTGTGGAGCGTTGTGAACCATGGGAATGGCCTGTCCAGAGAGGTGCTGGAGTCCCCACTCCTGGAGGTCTGCAAGAAATGACTGATGTGGCAGTCAGTGCTTTGCTAGGCAGTGCTCAGGGGTTGGGCTCCATGCTCTTGGAGGTCTTTCCCACCCTAAATGATCCTGAGGTGAAGCCAGCAAAAGTCTCAGGCAAAGGCCTCTAGTGATACTAAAATGGTCAAAGCAGAACGTACAAAACACCAGTATCTTCCATAGGCTAAAAAAAGCAGTTCTGGTATGTTCATCCTCTAGATTTAAAAATATTTCCTAATTTTTTCTCCTTTGAGACAAGTGGATTGTGAGGATCCAGTGTGTCAGGGTGCATGAGTGGAGTTCAGATACTGGAGTCTAGTTTTGAGGAGGGAGATGGAGTTTTAGTTTGGACCAGTCATTGAGAAGGCAAAAAATCTGGTGTTTCTTGTGGCTGGATTGCTCTCAGAACTTTTATTTCATATTTTAAGCCCAGGACACTGCCTGAAAACTGGTTAGAGAAAGTCTTTTGTATTCTCTCTTGTACAGGACCATCACAGCTGGGTGATGATTTCTTCTTGGTACTTCTAAGAATGATTACAATAGAAGTAATTTTTACTGCAGCTCAAAATCTTTGTTTGTATTGCTTCTTGCAGATTAATACCTCAAACAGCTTTTTTTTTCCTACAACTTTTACAGGCTTTCTCCTGTGCTAGAACAAAAATGCTCATGATAAAATTTCCAGTGAAGGGCAAAGGCACATTGTAAATATTTAATAATTCATTATTCAATTAGCACATCATGGAAAGTGATGCCTTCCTTAAAAGTTCAATTGAACTTTTTTTCTTTCCTCCTTCTCTTCTCCCCTTCTTTGGGAACTACATAATTCATCCAAGTTCAGTTGCTAAGAGGAAGCACTTGAGATTTTGTGCAAGTCTGCTCTGGTGAGCTGTGACATTGCACAGGAAAAAAAAAAGACAGTTATTAGTGTAATAGAATTTTTATCCTTGTACTCATTTAAACAAAAATGAGGATATTGTCCTCAGCAGGGTAAAAAAGTTCATTTCCTACTCAAATAAGCCTTCTTTCTCACTCATAATGGGTGACAATAATGAAAGGAGCCAACAAAATAAAAAAATCTTGGACACTGAATTTGGAAGAACACTTGGGAGTGGGGTCAGGGTCACAAATATTTCTGAGAAATGCAGAGTACGAAATACCTTTTGTATTGACTAAAAGCGAGAGCTCCTGGATTTTGAAAAGGGCATTAAAATATGCGAAATTATGCAATTCTTGGGCCAATAAAGCTTTAAAGGTGCATGGAAAACATCTCCACTCCTCACAGGTGCTTTGGGGCATTGTTCTGGTTTTCTTCTGAGGGTACCAGTGAATGCATCTGCATCCCTTGTTTTTCATCTTTTCTCTTGAATTTACAAATATCAGATTATGAGAAACAGTCCATGAAGTGTTTTCAAGGGAATCCAGAGTATTTGGGAGGAATCTAGGCAAAACACTTCCTTACTATTTCAGGTAGAAGAAATTTACATCATTCGTTAAACAACTGAAACCTTTTCTTCCTGGCTTCTTTAATTCTGGCAGATTTTGCTGCACAAACCCTCAGCGTGAGTTTTCTAGAAAAGCAGTGCACCAAATATAGTGACTGTACTAATAATGAATTCAATCTCATTAAAACAGATTTAGTAGTCTCAAATATTCACCTTTCTTCTAGGTGAATAAAATGGGCAAGCTGGAAATTGCAGTATGTTGCTAGAATTTAATGTATCTGTTTTTTTCCTCTACCTAAAATTTCAAATTTTTGACACATACAGTTTTTTCTCTTGCTTTTTTGTCTCAGTCTTTTTCACAACATTTACAGTGTCTCTCTGATAGTTTAATGTCTTTGTTTTGCTGGGCTGATATTAAAATTCCTTTTGTAGCTTTTATCACAGATGAAATCACATAGAAAATGTTAGCTGGCACCCTAAGAATTGCAAGAAACTGCTTTTCCATTTCTTTCTATGTTTGTTGCATGTGAAAACCATTTCTTTGCCAAAATGTGTGACGGTTTATAATATAAATATGGAAAGAGTCTTATTTCTTTGCACAGTAGTAACATTTTAAAAATATAAAAATTGTGATTTTGAGTGGTCTCATTTTGCTATAATGCATTGCTCTATAAATTTGATGTTATGAGTATGTGAATTATGGGCATACTTCACAAAAGCAGAGAAAGCTAAAATAGAAAAGAAACATGATTCTTTTAAAAATGGAAATGTTCATGATGCTTTTAAGAGTTTGTAAATTGTTTGTGTTTACTATAGCCCCTGGCTAGTTTGAAGTTTAGAATCATTGAATATCTTTAGTTGGCAGGCACCCAGAAGGATCATCAAGTTCAAAATGCCATTTTTGTGTTGTCTACTGTATATCACATACTTGATCCTTAAGCTTCCCTCAAGTTTATAATTCTAGCTCCTATTTTTAGAAGTAAGAAATTGCGGAGTCTTAATAAAAAGCTTCCAATAAAGAGCCTTGTGTGGAAGAAAAGGAGAGATCTTAAATCCCAGTGAAGACAGGAAACAAGAGAACAGTTGGCAATGTAGTGAAAACTTGGCAAAATCTTGAAGTCTTTGTGGAGGCTGGTAAATAGACAAACTGTCCTCACCTAAGTTCTTGAATGTGCTTTACTCCCCTTTCATCTGGAGAAAAGCATCTGGCTGCTTGTGACTCCTTTATTTATAGAATTTTGTTTTCTGGGCAGGCTGGAAGTTGCCCCAGAAATGTCCTTAAGATGTGACTCATTAGGGTTTGGTGAGTCACAGGTGACAAACAGGATGCTGCTAGAATTGGACAATATTGAACCTCAAAGTGCTTGTGTTTGGGTGTTTGTTTGTTTTAAAGCCACAATTTTCTTCCTTTATGTCCTTCTAAGAAGAGAGACATTTTTAAAAAAAGGAGGCTATATGTCCCCTAAGATCAGGATTTTTTTCTGCTATGCTTAGAGTGATTTGAAAAATTCCATGTCTCTAAACAGAGTGAAAATCAGCTTTGGGAGACAGGGCCACAGGTTAATCTAAGCAATCAGTATCATTGCTACCTATCAGTTCTGTGAGATCTCGAGATTGTTTTGCAATTCCTAATTCCACTGGCAACAAAAATACTCTGAGTTCTTCAAATCAATTCAGAAGGCTTCACCTTGCATTGGTAATAAACAGAGAAAGGGGGATTGGAGCTCTTTGAGCTGGAGGTAAAAGGTGACAGAGTTGACAAATTAGGTGTTCACACTTTCAAATGTGCGTTAAACTCAAAACCTGGAACTTTATACATCCAGAAATACTTTAAATTTTGCAGGTAGAATTAATTCTGAGTGAATTGAAACCAAGAGACAAAGCTGCTTCCCTCCCATGGCAGGACAATGAAGGCCCAGATGTTCACACCACCTTTTGTCTGCTCTGTAGGTGCTCTAATGACAATATTGTATTCCTCCACGATGCCTGTGCCATGATTGGTAAAGGGAGATCTGCAGTAATGATTTGATTTTAACAACTCTTTGTGCACTAAATATCTTTCTTTTACCTTCTGGGAGTTTTCTTTAAGAAGCAGACCATGAGAAACGTTTTGATTTTTTTTCAGAGAACGGTTTTCAAGGTTTACCTAAAATTGAAAAATAATGCCAATGCCATGACAAAAGCTTCCAATGTAGTTTGAACCATAAAATCCAACCTTTCTCAGACTTTGTGCCTCAAAGTGACTGATTGCTACTGTGGCATATTTGTGAAGATTTTAGAGGTAAGGGGAGAAGTTGTGCTTAGAAATCTTTTTAAAGTGTGTGTTCAGACACTTCCTCTCAGGTGGAGAATGAAATTACAACTGGATCTTGAACAACAACTTTTTTGGTTTATTTTCCTTAGAAAAGGACAAGCCTATAGTGAAATAAACGGAGCAATTAGGACCACACTCTTGAAAAGAACTGGTGTTCAGCAGAGTTTGGTTTTTATCAGCTTGGTTTAGACACAAAAATTCCACAAAGAAATCGACATTAAAAAGTAGTTTGAAGATGTACAGGGGACATTTCACGTTTGTCTTCTGGATCAAAGAGAGGCTGTACCTAAAGCAGCTGAGCTCATGAACTGGTTTGCATAGAACTGGAAAACTTTGTGATTTTCTGTTTCTGAGGCTTCCAGTGATAACAATATCACTTCACATTTTTGTGTTCCTTTGAACCAAAAGTGGACTTGTCAAGTTGTTTATTCAAGTTTGGGTCACTGTACCTGAGAAAGGGAAGAGTTGAAAAATCTGTTGGTTTTTTAATGTATCAATAACCACTGTATCAAATTTGGTAACTATTCCGACAATAGAACATGTCTGACATGAAAATACTTGTCCTTGGAATTAAGCTTTTGTATGTTTGGAAAGCTAGGCATTGTTCCTGACTTCTTGTATAGTAATACAAGTTCTAGTCAAAGCTGGTATTGAGATAACCTGACTTGATATAAATTGTCAAGACTGTTTTCTATTATCTTCAGATAATAGAAAATTTTCCTAGGACTAGGGAGCATCCAAAGCTTATTAAACATACTTAAAAGATGTAATATTTAACTTTTTTTAATGTAGGGCAGCCCTAGTAGAAAATGAGCAAGAGTACTCATAAAATGTTTTCATCAGTGTTTGACAACACAGACAAAATTTCATTAAGCTTTCAAATGGTTTACTCAGTTGACAGTAATGGCACATGCAGCATTGTCCAGCTTCTCTGTAGATAAACTCTGCTCAGGCTACACACAAACTTTCTCCCAAATTCCTTTGGGGTTTTGTCTAAACTTCTTCATGCATTTACCACATTTTCTCTTAAACTCATCGCTTGAGCTTTGCTGCTCTGAAATCCTAAGTGGCATCTCTTTTAACCTAAACAGAAGCAGGGCAACTGAGTCTCTTAAAGATTATATATTGCATTTGTAGATGTGGAAGGAACAAACATCCCAAGTGTCCCCAAACTGCCTTGAAATCACAAGCGGTGCTGTTCTGCAGTGTGAAAATTATTATTTATTTTTGGATTCTACACAGTCTTTTCTTTTCTAGTAGTTCAGGGTAGGTGCAGCTTAAAATCAGAAAGTCAATGTAAAATCAGGACTCCTTGCTGTATCCCACAGCCTCTTTCCCACCTCAGAAGGAAGAATAGCAAAGAATTAAAGCAGTGTTGTGATCACACTTGGGGTAGTGCACTCTGTAACAGCTCTGGCCTCAAAAATCTTGTCCAGAATATCCTCAGGGTGATGCTTTAGAACTCATGAACAAGCCAGGAGTGCACAGCACATCTTATTCCAATGGTTTCTGTAAGGCAAATGACTGACATAATTTCATATAACATTAAAAGAAGCAGTCTCCAATCTGATTTCACTTCTACAAGCATAACTTGATTCTGCAAAGAGGTCAGATTCTGACCCAAAATCCAACAGATTGCCATCACTCTCTCAGTTACAGCTGGTACGCCAGACCTGTAAGTACATAAATACAGATCTCAGCTGCCGTTGGGATGCTTGTGTTTGTATGGATGTTTCAGCCTTTGACAGAAAGGGAAGCAAAGAATTTATCTGGTCTTTGAGGTCATATGTAGGACACAATTTCCTTCTGCTGGAGTGGATCAGTGTACAAATCAGAAAAACATGAACAGAGTAGGGGAAAAGATTCTGTGGTGTTTCTGCACTGGGATGTGTGAGTGCACCACTTTTAACCCTCAGGAAATTGTGTCGGGTGAGGAGGAGGGGGAATGAGAGTAGCTTCATCTGTTTTTCAGTGGTGAACTGCAGAAATGCTTTCCAGAGGTCAGGGATTAAAAAACAACTTTTGCTCACATACTATTGCTTAAAACCAGTGAAAGGATTTACTAAGGGCAAAAGCTGCGCATTTGAACTTAAGTTTTAAATGTTAATATGGCAATAGAAGTATCCACCATTCATAGATGCCTTAAATGACAGCCTTTTAGAATGGAATGTAGTCTTTCCACTCTTTTGTAACCTAAAGTTACTAAGATTTGGGGTTGTTAGGCATTGCCAAACCTTATCTTGAAATAGGACAACCTGTTAAATATTTTAGTATGGCCTGGTGTGAGGTTTGGCTTGTAGCAGTAAATGTGCATGAATTGGCTACAAAATTATAACTAACCTTAGATCCTGAAACCTACACCTTGCCTAAAAAATACTTGGCTTTGAATTCTTTCTTTAATTTCTTTTTTAGTTCCTATTCATTCATCAATATACATGTTTTCAGAATGGTGATTGGAAAGTGTTTGAACTTAATCCAGTGACGTTCCCAAAAGGCTTAGAGGACAGTAGTATCAATAGATATTTCCACAGAAAAACAATTTGCTTATGTGGGTACAGTTTTAATTTTTTTTATGTTTTTATCTTCAACTTATTTTTCATTTTGGATATCCAAAGATCCACCCTGTGCTTACTTTGATAATATGACAGAAGTTTGACTTGGAATTCAGAATGAATGTGTGAAGGAGATGCATGTCCATGTATGTCAGAGATTAGGATTTGGGTCATCATTCAGTCTGAGGGGAATTTGATTGGCAACAGCCACTGGGAGATGTTTAATTAGTGAAAAATTAAAGCGGGACATGAGGCTATGTGAAGAGGATGCCCATTTTCATTTTTAAAATGGGAGCAATCAGCGAGTGTTCTGAAAATCATTAAATTGCAGCACAAGAAGGGATATCAGGGTGTCTTCTGGACCATCCCATTGCCTTGAGCACAGGTAGGGTTAAGATGTATTTAGCTTATATTTAAAGATATTCTTTAAAAAAAACCAAACTTTACACTCTGTTCAGGGAATCTGTTCAATTTCTTCATAAAAATCACTGTGAAAATGGTGGCTTTTTACATTTGTTTCCCTTGGGTCTATATAGAGTATCTCCTGCTCCAATTTGTTTGTCACCCCAAATCCCAATTCTTTTAGACATGGAGGGTACCTAATTCTTTTCTCCTTGCAGAGTCACTTTACAATTTGAAAATCAGTTTTTACAACCCCCCTCATCACTGTAGTCTTTTCTCACTTCCCTTGTTCTTGCTCTTTTCGTGCCAATGTTTTTTTTTATTCTGTACTTGGTTTTGCACAGAAATACACAGGCTTTTCCATCACTAATGATGAGAAACAGAACTTATATTCCATTTCTTCTTGTAACTGCTTTACAGACCATTCTATACGTAGTTTTTTTGCATATTTGGTAACCAGGAAAGCAGTAAAACAAGTGTTTCAAGTGTCACCCTGTTTTCTGGGCCAGTTGTTCCCTTCAGGTTTAATTGTAGATAAATAATTGTAAATATGTGTTTTGCAGAGTGGTCTTTTAGCTCTTAGAACATGAAGAACAAGGTGTTCACACTGTTTTCAAATCCAAACCCCAGAAAAGGCCTGCATGGGGTCGGCTCCATTTCTGATCCAAAGGCGGGAGAGGGAGGGCCACGGGTGGGTCGGGTGCTGGAATGTTCACAGGAACTCCAGTGTGCTCATTCATTTCCAAGTGTGAGTTCCTACATATCCATCCCATTTCCAGAAGCAGAGCCAGAACTCTTAAAATTCAGGACCAAAGCTGTGGGAACACACTGTGTACACAGACAGGTCTTTCCTCCTACTCATTTTTCCTCCCTATGGCAAAACCACTCCTGATGTGGCCTGGCCTGTGCCACAGTTTCTCCCACTTTTGTTTTTCCAGCACTTGTTTAGACTTGGGTCGGTCCTTTCACTTCCATGTGTGTTTAATAGAGTCCCAACTGCCTTCCTGCCCTCTCTGTAGTTTTCTTTTCTACATAATTGTGCTTTAAAAGAACTTTCCTTGTTTTGCTATCAGTCCAAAATGTAACCAAACCCAAGAGGGCCACCTACGTGGTTTATAGGGTATGTATATATGTGTGTAGGGTGTCCAGAATTTAACTTCTGGCCCTGAATTGCATGGATTTCATCTGAAGTGGGATTCACTTAAAGGAAATCAGGGGAAACAGGAAGCTGGGAGAGCTGTGGTTTCTATTGACTTGCTGCAGCAACAGTGACACAGATTTTGTGTCACCTATTTCCTGCAATGAAGAACTTCTCTTGATAGAAAAACCTCCCAGTTCCAGGGAAGAGAGGGATGTCATGTATTACTCACCTCTAGGCCTTTCCTCCCAACTTGCACATGGGGTAAATGAAGAATTTAACTAGCACTGATCCTGCTGTGGTTATACACAAGCATATTCTGTGCCACCAGAGGTTTACATTGTGTTCTGTTGATGCTGAGTTTTCCTGACTTCAGGGCCTTCTGCACAGTAACAAAACTGCAGATGAGCTTCCAGCAGTCATGTATCTGTGGCCCCATGGTCACAGACAGATGTGTTACTTCCTTTCCTTCTGGGCCTGTTTCTTCAGAAATCTCCACACAGTTCCCTTTGGCAGCCCTGTGCTGTGCAGGATTTGGGCCTGACTGCCAAATTTACTCCACTTTTGGAGCCTTTCACATGCAGTTACCCTTGGGAAACTCCAATTAAACAATTGGCACTTAACTTTCTTGGCCATCACGGGCTCTGTAATCCTAGACAGACTTCACTACTTTATGGAAGGTTAAGTGAAGTGTGCTCTTCTTTGTTTGTTTTCCCAGCATATGGTTTGTTTACTAGATAAAGGAAAAATGCCACCAAAGCTGTCATATGTCACTTCCTTCTGTTAGATTTGGATTCATTTCGGCCTCTAATGTGCCCCATCCAAAGCCATGAAGGTGCAGCACAACTTTTTATCCTCTCTGTGGTTATCTCGAGTCCAGCATTTCCATCTATGCAGACAGTGTTTTCCTTCCTTCCAGCCTACTCCCTCAAAACCAATGAATGGGCTAGCCCATAATTATATGTGCTTCCTTTTCCAGTAAAGAGGAAGGAAGCCTCCAAATCAGATGGACGTCACTTGGGCTGCAAGTTCTGCAGAATAAATGTGTTTTTAGAGCAGGAACATGGGTAGGAACTGATCTTCCTCCCTTTAATGGGCAATCTAAAGGTCACGAGCCTGGATGGAGACAGACGGTGACTTTGCCTGATGATTGCTTTGTTGATTTGAAATGTGATCCAGGAAGTCCCTGCAAGCTGGTTATTGCTGTTTTGTTGCCCCCTCTCAAAATAATTAACAGCATACAGATATATTCACCTGGAAAATAGTACTTGTAATGGAAAAGTTCTCAAAAACAATTTTCCTACCCTATTCAGCAGATAAAAGATTTTCCTTTCCATAAAGCATTATATGTAAATCTGTAAATGTTTACAGTAGGTGTTAGAAAAAAAAATTTAAAAGCCATTATATTTGTATAATATTCATGCAAATCTGATGATGAAGTGATCACACTGGTTAGAATATATCAAAAAATTCATGTTCCAAAGTGTTTCCTTAGGCAAATATATTTGTAGAAGATAATAATTTATTTGCAGTGCTTAAATACATTTTACTTTAATGTAAAGAAAAAAGGTAATTTGGTATCAAGCCCTTTCCAGACTTCATCTCTCTTTATTCAGCCTCTAGGCTGTATGAAGCTTTTGTGAGGGTTGGGCCCATCATTTTCATTGCTGCTGCATAGAGCAGCACCACAGAAATTCTTGTAGACTTTTCACTTCTGCATTTTCCACATCAGCACCACTTCTGTGTCCACTTGCCCCTGGCTGGCAGTGGGTTTTGAAAATGGGCAACAAAATTCCAAGAGCAAACTCAGGGAGCCCAGTGAACAGAGAGCGCAGACAGGAGAGTGGCACAGCTCTGGGCATGTGGCACAGCAGTTTGTGCAGGCAGGGTTGCAGGTTCCCTCCTGCTTGTGGGGGTTTTAGTTTGTTTGTTGTGTGTCTATTGGTTGGTTGGGTTTGGGTTTTTTTGTTAGCAATGGTTTTTAACACAATCCAAAACTGCAGTAAGTGCGAGTGTGGAGCCAGCTAGAACCCTCCAAAAAGGATGTGTCTGTCCAGACCCCCTCCTGTGATAATTCCACAAGATCACTTTTTAGCATGGCCAGCTTGGGAAAAGCTGTCTTGTGCACACCACTGCTCATTCTCTCTCACTACCCCCTCTAAATTAGCTCTGTATTTCAAACTCCAATTCAGCACAGATAAATTTTTATGTTTAAAATACAGACTCCGCTCTTAGCAGAAAATCTAAGAAACTTCCCCATTTTGCATCTGTTTGATTATCTCATAATATGTGTTATTCATTTTCAGATGTGTGGATTAGGTGTGTTTGTAAAGTCTCCTCATTCTGTTTCTGAGGCAATTAAAAAGTTTAAGTAGTACAGATTTGAGACCTCCCACCTTCACTTTGAGATTACTGAGTTCTTTAGTTAAATCTGATATTGAGCCTGAGTGATAAACAATGTGATAAATGAGTGATAAAGCTTGGCTCAGTGGGACATGTTCTATGCTGTTAAAAGTGGAGTTTCTTTCTGCAGGGAAGGCAGCAAAAGAGACAAAGTTCTGTAGTTGTTAACTCAAGGTAGCCGTGTCCTCTCTCCACTTGCTTCCAATTCTGCTGCTGCATGATTTGATGGGCAATAGGAATTTGGAACACAGAGAAGCAAGTCCTAAACAATATGCTTCTCCCTAGAAACTCAGGAGGCTGGAATGCTGTAAGCTCTTGCTCTATGTAGAACAAATGCCAGCATGCTCAAAGTTGCCCTATAGTGGAGCTCTCAGGGTTCATATTTTGGCTGCTCATGAAAGGCCAGCAGTTCTCAGAAAGAAAAGCGAGTTAATAAATCCACAGCGCACATTTATCTTCCCGAGCGTTTCACAGCCTCTCCAATTGCTTGTCTCCCTCTGTGCATGGATGAAACACTGGGAACCAGCATGGGCCAGAGGACTGGGGCTGGCACGGTGCCCTGGCCTCTACTCTGAAAGGCAGCTCTGTCTGGAGGGCAGAGGGCAATGCAGCACAACCAGGAGAGTGGCTTGAACAACTGGGCAATGTTTTCCTGCTCTTTCTCTTTCTGCAGGCAGCCCTCACCGTCTGGGGGGTGTGTGAAACACAGATTGCAATTATAGCTGGATGCTATTTCCCACGATGTGGGGCTGCAGGGGCATCCATCATTTTGCAGGCTTGTTTGGCACTGGTGAGCTGTTAATTAAAGGTGAGCTTTTAGTGCTCCTGCTTTCAGGCAATCCTGACCTTTGGAACAGTTGCTGGTGCTTTCAGCACCTGTGCACTCACAACAGGCAGTGCCTACTGGTGTCCTCACAGGGAAATTTATGGGGCTGGGTACAGCGTTCTCAGGGCTTCCTGGGCCTCTGACCGGTGGCCACATGAGCTCCAGGCTACTGGGACCTTGTTTGCATTTGACACTGCAACTGGAGGTCCCAAAGTGACTCCTCTCCTCTCCTTGCTATCCCTCTGGTGCTCTTGGTGCTGTGGAGTATCCCTGTTTTTATGTATTTGATGGTATTTGGCAAAAACCTTGTCTTGCATCCATAACTGGCACGTCCAGAACTGCCATGTCCTTTGAGGTTTTTTTTAATTAACCAATAACTGATTTTAGTTGGCATTAATACGCATTCAGTGATAGGAAGAACTGGTAGCTCTTCTTGTTTCAACACCCATCAATTATTAATCGTTTGCTTTTGTGGCTGTAATTGCTAAGGAATTATAAGGTTGATTTTGTTTTGTTATACCAATGGCTGTTAATCCTACCTATTCCTGCAAAGGGTTTTTATAGCTTATATTTCATATATTCTTCAATTACAATCTGCCACTAAGGAAACCATGCGTGAGAGGGATGAATATGTAACTGGACGGTACAACTACAAACTGCTCAGAACAGCTGGGAGAGAAATCCACCTGCAGCTGGGCTTTTCTGGAGGATTTTTGTTTTCTTAGCTTTTCCTGTGAAGTTTGTATGACTCACTCCTTCTAAGCAAGTAACCTGACTTAGAATCAGAAACCCAATCTCCCTCTTCCTAGCAAAGTGACAAAAACCAGAAGAGGAAACAGAGTAAAGACTTGTGAAACTCTCTAAATAAATGTTCAATTAGTTGTCACTGGGGGCACTTGGACTGGGACTCACCTAACAGAACTCGGGCATCTGAAGTGAGGATAAATTCCTCTCTGAAAAAAATTACTGCATTTAGTTACTCTGCAGTTTCCCATCTGAGATAATGCTGGGCTGTAAAAAAATTAGCTTGATACTCCAGAGCATTTTGACTCAAGGGCTGAAGGACCAGTGAAACAGGGAATTGTCAATCACCATCAGTCTGGGCCTAAATGGAGAATTCCTTGTGCCTGTGTTCTCATTAGAAGGGAGGGGACTGCCAGGAGCTGTTGGGACCCTGCCTTGAGGTAAATCCTGTCCCTAGGAAGCACTACCTGCCTTTCCTCCTCAGTCTGGGGAGAGATCCTGTCCCTGGGAGGAGGGATTTCAGGATTCCCTGCTGCACAAGCAACAGAGTAGGTTTAAAGGTATCAAAGGCTGAGGCAAAAACATGGAGAGCTCAACTTGGATAGAAACAGCCCAAGTTTATCCCAACAAAAGTGTTCATATCCGAAGAGAGTGGCTTCATCCAGTGGGAATGGTCCTTGTCACCTTCTGAACATCCAGCCCTGTTCCAGTTCCCAGGCAGGTCACGGATGCTCCCGAATTTGCTGGCCATTGTGAGTGGGGGGAAGAGAGGCTGGGGGAGGAGGTGAGAAGAATCTGTGAGATTTAGGCATGTAGGGCTGCTTTAGGACCTTAGTGCAAACAGGAAAACCTCATTCTTCCCATTTCACTGTAGTCTGGTGAGTATTTATACAAGGGAAAACCATCCAGAAAGGCTTCCTGAAGGTCAGATCCCTGTTTCAGTGGACTCAGGTTGCTGGAGTTTTGGACAAGAGAGGGTTTCTATGCTCCAGTTGCAGTGTAACTGTGTCAGAGCACAGCTTTTCATCCATGGGACAGGTGGCTGCTGCAGGGAGCAGCAGGCTTAGGCCTGCAGAAATCTCTTCCCCAAATTTAATGAACTTGAAGGGAAACAGATCAGCTTCTTTTGTGAGATAAGCTCACTGTTCTAGAATTTAAATACTGAAGATATTTGAAACCTCTGCATGCCAGTGCTTCCATTCTGAAGATCATTAGCTGAGAAAACCCAGTCCTGAATCTCTTACCTTCAGACGTTTTCCTTTAGTCTCTTGGGGGTTTTAGGCTACAACTACAAAAAGTATATTTTATACCAAGATATGCTTTATAAATATAGCATTCCATCTAGCCATTTAGAAATAATGTATAAGTTCAAGGAGTAT
The DNA here is from genome assembly GCA_013400495.1 of Nicator chloris. Classification (NCBI taxonomy): domain Eukaryota; kingdom Metazoa; phylum Chordata; class Aves; order Passeriformes; family Pycnonotidae; genus Nicator; species Nicator chloris. The sequence goes on along the minus strand of WAAE01011738.1, from coordinate 11,733 downwards.
TTGAGTGACCTTCTCTGGTCTTGTGATTTAGTTTTGGGCAGTCCTGTTAGGAGCAGAGTTGGACTCGCTGACCATTCTTGGTGCCTGAGGTATTCTATAATTTCTATTCCATAATTCCAACAGATTAGCATCAGTCCCCTTCTCCCAGTATATTAAACTAGTGTGAATGTGTTCTAAATATGAGAGGACTAAATAAGATATGTTAATAGATAATTAATCTGATGAGGTGGTGAATTGTTTTTCACCCTCAAAATCCCTTCGTTCTGTTCTAATAGGACAGATTTTCATCACATTGGGGATGGGAGAGAGAATAATTGCCCTGCTTCCCAGTATTCCAGAATTCTCTTTGGTTTTGGGGTTTTTGTGTGTTTTTTTGTGGGTTTGGTTTGGTTTTTTTTTAACAGTAATGGGCCTTGTTTCAATTGAAGGCCCTGCAAAAGAGGTTTCAGCCCTCTGGGGAGCTGCCAGAGCAGCTCAGCTGCTGTCACTGGCTGAGGAAACAGTGCACAGGTGCTGGGAGTGGCTTTCAGCTGGCAGTCTGGGAGCAAATACAGCCACTCCCAAGAGGAAAAAACAACATTTGGTGGGGGGTTCTGTTTGTTTGATTGTTTTGGTTAATTGGGATCTTTTTGGTTGGTTGGGTTTTTGTTTGTTTGGGTTTTTTTAATTTTAATTTGTCTTGCTTCCAGAAGTGATGGTACAGAGAAGGCTGCCCATAAAGAGAATTTTAGTGAGAGATTTTAGCTTTTCTCCCATTTCCCCTCTGGATTTTAGAGCACTTGCTGGCTTCTTTAAGCACCTATTAAATATTGAGAAAGTGAAGGCAGGGGGCAACTCTGAGATAAAGTGTGACTGGTACTTAATTACATTTCCTTGAAATGAAATCACTACAATTAAAGAAAACATCAGCAGAGCCAACATTAACATCCTGAATAAGCTCAGCTCATGTGGCTTTCTGACTAAACATAAACCTCCAGCTCCCTCACACTGGGGAAGAAGCTTTATCTCCTTCACTGTTCCCCTTATCTCTCCAATTCCAGTGCACAGGCACTAATATTTCAGCATCTCAGAAGTCAATCAATAATCTCAGTTTCAATTTCAGATCCCAGAGGAAATCTTGTCACTGGCTAATCATTTCTATGATACTTTCACCTTGGAAAGCAGGAGATTGAGGCCAAGATTTTGTGTGGATTTTTTTTTCCATTAGTCATTGTGCAGAAATGTCATCATTTCTCTTTTGATCCTCTGTGGATAATTTTTCTCTTCCTCATGTAAAATAGTGCAGAACAAAATCACTTGGAATAAAGTGTTTAAGTGTACCTGGAGAGCTGTTGAAATCAATAAGTGCTCAGAGAGGTAAATTCAGGCAAACAGTTTTAGATTTTGAATGAATTTTTTGGGACAATTGGGGGATTTTAGTGAAGTTATCAAGAACATTCCAAGAGTGGGGAAAAGGTGAAAGACGAGAAAGGAATGGAATCAGAGTCAGAATTTCATGAAAATAAAATAAAGGCAATTCTAGAGTGAGGTATCTTTTGTAGAAGTTGCAGATGAATTAAATACATTACCAATTAGAAAAATAGCATCTTCCTGTTCTGCATACTGGCTTTCTCTGGTCTTGCGTGGTTTTTTTTTCCTTTAATGTTAGAGTTCTTTACTGGTGTCAGTAAAAAAATATAGTCTACTCTTACATTAATATATATTTCTAGCTTAATACCTTTTTCAGCTGAAGCTATTTCAGTGGATGAGACAAGAAGTAAACTGGTCCAAACAAGTTCTGCCATATTTGCATGACCTTTATCAAAGAAATAAGCCTTCTTCCCTCAGTTTTGTTACTTGTGGAATAACTATTAACTCTTAAATTTCTGCACTGAGTAGATTGAACTGTAGTGGAAAGAATCTTTGCTGTATTAGTGAAGAAGGGCTGTAGCTGCTAGTAATTACCACTACACCTGAAGGAGATTTTCAGTTAGATTTTAGAAAATTGATTTTCATGTATTCTATGATAGCTTTCTGCCCAGGAGTAGAACCAGGGTTTTGTAATTGGGAGAAACACATTTTCAACTGAGTCGAAAAATGACTTTGACTCCTAAGTATTCTAGGTAATTTCTGGCTTTGAAAAAAGCTTTTTTAGGGCTTAAAACCACCAGAATATTTATTACAGAAGTGTGTTTTTGAATATTAAAAATACCTTGTATTACTCTTCATTTTCATAAATACCCATCTAAACCTACACATCAAACAGGAAAGCCTACAGCTTTTTAAGGAAATCTCTCATTTTGCAGTGGGTAATATTTAATATTTACATGTTTGCACTTTTCCTCTTTCAACAAGAGAGATTTCCTGGCATTTCCTCAGCACCATCATCCTGGTTGTCATGGAAAATGTGGAAATGGACCCAACTGAAACATTAAACCTCCCCTGGTGCTAAGTTGAATAAGAAAATTATTTTTCCTAAGAGATTTGTTTGTTTAGCCTTAATTTAAGTTTCTACATGGCACTATTAGATATTTTTTCCCCATACCCTTGCAATCTCAACTGCTTGATTGTTCAGACATGCCCAGTGGAGAGAGCTCAGCATCATCTGTGTTCTGTCAAGTTGTGGAAGGAACAACTTGGTGTGGTTTTTTTCAGACAATTCATATGTCATTCCCATTTTAAGTACTGAATTAATCCAATATTTTGGGGGGGAGTGGGGTGAAAAATAAGACTGTGAGACAAGAAGCCCAGAAGAATCTGAGAGGTATTTAAGTATAATCCCACATACATTATGTGACAGAATTCTGTGTAGATAAGGCTTTACTCCAGAGAGAGAAAATCTGGCTTTTTTTTCTTCCCCCACTCTGTGATGCACAACAGAGGCAATCTGCTCTTATGGGCCTTGGAAGGTGAACAGGAAGCAAAACTGTTGTGTATCCCATATTAACATAGCATTTTATTGAGGATCAACTTGAAATATTTGGCAATCTGGGAGTCATTACCAAAGCAAGAGAAGGTTAATCATAACCAAGTTTCTATAGTGGTAAATAAGAAATTCAGCATGGGAGCCTGCTTTGAAAATAACCAGAAGTAAAACTGAATTTGCAGCACTGGGTGTAGATGAGGGGGTCATAACATCTCACTTTCGTTCAAACAAAACAACATCTGTTTAGCAGAAATGTCTAAGTGCTTATTGACTGATTAATTTGGGAATCATAAAACCTATTAACAAACACAAGAGATGCCAAAAGGACAAGTAGGAGAAAATTTTTATGGTAACACAAGCTGGTTCATTTAATTTTCACAGTGCTTTAAAGGAATGTATATTTCTCTCTCTCTCTCCCCCTCTCTCACTTGCTGCCAGCTGGTCTTTTTTTTTTTTTCTTTTTTTTTCAAAAGCAGCTGAAAAATAGAGGGTGAATATTTTGTTACCATTGAAACTACTTAATGTTCTAACCAGAACCTGTGTATAGAAATACCTTTGTAGAGTAATTCTAAGAAAAATCTTCATTTAAGAGGTATCAAGTAGAAAATGGTATGAGAAGATTTTCAAGCAGAGGGGAGCATATTTTCCCCTGTTGGATGATGGAATACAGTAGAACAAGCCTTAGAATCAGCCTGAAAATTAAATTCTTCCCATTAAGTGGTTTGTGTCTATGCAGAGTATTACCTAGAGAGGGTAGACAGCAAGACAAACAGTGGAGCAGTTCAGTCACTTGGGATTATTACAACTCCCATTCCCAAATGAAGTGCTGCAGTGCTCCAGTCTGAAGGAGAAGGAACAGGCTTGGAATCCTGTGTGCCAAAGTAATCTTGTTACTTCCTCTTTGAACTTCCAGCCTTGTTTTTATATAGGAAAAAACTGCAATTCTCTGGCTAAAATCTGACAGCCTCATTTCCTCATCTTCCAAATCTTAACCAAGTTTTTGTTGGGTTTGATAGTCCATAGAATCCTTTGCTCTGAACTGAGAAGAGCTTGAGGGAATGAGATACCAAGAAATATCTCTTTATCTGTCCAAAGCTGCTGATGTCAGATATGACAGAAATGATACCCTGCTGCTCTGCATGCTTTGTGTGATAGAGTGCAGTAATGAAATAAATTTAGGCTGGTGCCAAGTCTTTAAGCACACACTGTGGCAAAATTTATCTCCTGTTGCTGTTTGCATGACACTTTGCAATGATGCAAGGATTCCTTGGCAGCACAACAGTGTCCAGCTTTTTTATTTGCATTATCTTGCTCTGTCACATGTGCCTTTATTAGATGTAATTGATCAGTGGCTGTTCTTTTGCCTTTGTTAGGTTTCTACGCTAATTAAATTGTTCAGCTTGGAAAAGAGAAGCTCCAGGGTGACCTAACTGAGGCCTTCAAGTACCTGAAGGAATTAGATGATGACACCTTACCAGAAAATTTGCTTTTAAAGAGTTGCACAATTTGTTTTTTCAAACACTTCTCAATTCAGTCAAAACCAACATCCTTTCCCTGTCATCAAGAGTCAGTGGAATCTTTACAAAGATTTACTTGCAGAAAAGCTTAAAAGACATAATTCCTAATATTAAAAAGTGAGCTTGCATTCTTTCATAATTAGTAATGCACAAAAACTACTGGCAGTATATGCTCCTCCTTTTCCATCTGAGCTTAAAGGCAGCAGCATGTTATAACACAAGCCCTGGGGCTTCTCAGGTGTAGAATGAGTAAGCTTCATGGTGGTAAAATCTAATTTTACCTCCCATCACCTCAGCCCCAAAGAGGAAAAAAAACTCATACAAGATGCAGCGTGGAAAAAAATCCAGGGAAAGATAAAAATCCATAGACTGCAGAGCTGGGAGAAATCATGTCAGTAGAATAATTCTGTAATCCTTCCTCTAAAAGCACCAAATGAATGTTAGAGGTAAGAAACAAAGTTTATTCTTTAAGATGAAGTTTTGGGGACTTGTGTGTGTGTACACACACACTTTCCCAGACATTGTGTAGAAGAGTGTGAGGCTTGCCCAGGTGGAAAGAATGATGTCTTTGACATAAACTGCTGATAAGCAAGTCAGGAGCAGTCATTCACTCTGAGATCATTCAGTTATGTGAATGTGTTATTCTGTCAGCAGCCCCCAGCTACAAATCCTGGGAGTATATTAATAGAATGGTTGGAAAAATGCTGAGTCAAAATCATCAAAACGCTCTCTGGGAAAAAGTTGGGTTTTTTTAGCTGCTCCTGGCAGGAACTAGGCAGGTTTCCATGGAAACTTGCCTACCTCACCCACAGTTTCCCTGCCTGAGAGCAGAATTGCAGCCATGGGACGAGCACAAACTGCTTGGCAGCTGTGGCTGTGAGGGTTCAGAGAGCTGCTGGATCATCTCGAGCTTGTTTTGAAAAGCTGAGCAAAAATATTGCATCATTTGCTGTAAACAACATTTGAGGGTTCTTGTCCTCAGAAATGTTGGAGTCTTTTCCCAGCAGGCAACAGTTTTTCCCTCTCTCAGGTTTTCACTCAGAAAAGGAAGCTTGTGCCCTGACTAGTTTATTAAATACTCATACTTCATATGGCTCATACTTCAGCTATGGACCTACAAAAAGGTCCCACTGCTTTTCCAAAAGCCACAAGCTGGCAGAAGCAGGCCCTGATCCTTGTCTGAGATGAACTTGAACTCACTGGTGTGGAATGGTTTCAAAGGTGTCAGTGAGGAGAAGCTCTGGCTTGTGGTAAGACAGGTGTGAAGGCAGCTATTGCTTAATAAACCTGTTGGGTTTTGGTTTGTTGGTTTGTCTTTTTTTTTACTGCAAGTATTTGTGTTCTGTGAAAGAGAAATTAATCCTTCAACTGGCTTTTAAAATCTGTGTGAAGATCATTGTTTCTGAAAATTGGAGACTTCAAGATTTTTTTCAAGACAAGGCAACATTTGATTTTGTTATAAGTTTAGATTTATTATAATATTAAAAAATAAATTTCAAGTGTTTTTTCTAAACACAGCAGGTACTCAGCCAACAATCAATGTGTTAAGAGATGTAGACAAAGTCACTTTACCCCCGCCTTGAAACTGAAGCCCTGAAATAAAAAGGACAGTCACACTTGATAGGTAAAATCTCTCATCCTGGCTGAGTTAAACTTTATGCTTTTTGTGTGAGAGTTCTCTGAGGAGTGTTTTCATCCTGTCCTTCCAGATGCAGAATTTTCTTCTCATTGCTGAGGGCTGTTGTCACCATTTTAGTCATCCTCCTGTTTTGTGAGCTGGCTGTTTACAGTGTGGTGAGAAGATTCAAACCTTTGCCTGTGAGGCAGAAGGCAAACGGAAAAAATCCTCCTTGCAGCTGTGGAGGAAGCAGAATTAGGTCTGAATGAACATATTTTCAACCCTGAGTAACTGCAGAGTGTTGCATGTTGTTGTGATGTGCTTGGCATCGTCTGGGAAAAGCAACAATTGTGCAGGAGCAGTGAGGAGGTGTTGAACAGCCAAACAAGGACAACTCATGTCCCTTTTTTCATCACCCAACACATGTGAATGTGCCCCACACATGATCTGTCGTGTCCTGTGGACTCATGTAAAGCTCTAAGTTGCTGCTGCCACAAATTACTCCCACATCAATTCATTTAACTAAGAGTGATCCATCAGTCCTTGTTTTATTGCTTCCATACCCCCCTTTCCTCCCTTTTCTGAGTTGCAACAGGGGTATCCTGGTACTGGAAAATGAGGATTTCTGAACTTTCTGAGTACCTTTTCCAGCAGGCCTTATCCAGGACTGCCCTGCCAATATCCCACCCCAATATTTACCTTTACAACCAAAGCTAAATAACCAGCATTTCAAGGGTGTTTCTGTTGAGGGAGCTGAAGTACTGAGGACTCTCAACTTTATATTCAGGCAGTGGCTATTGCTATTTCTCCCCTATATAGCTGTAATATTTTCCCTTTTTTTTTTTCTTAAATGCCTGATGTGATCAGTCCTGTTTTTCAGCTCTTGATCATATGATTTCTTTCAGTGTCCCAACCTTTCCATGCAATTAAATGGAACTTTGGCATTAGACTTTGGTCATATTCCTTCAGCTGTTTTACCTGAAGGGACTCTCAGCTTTCTGCTCACTCTCCTGGAGATCTCAGTGTTTGCTTTACTCTTTTTTTAAATTTGTCTTTGAGGAGAAACTCTGCAATATCCTTCACTATCATCACTTAATTTTAACCGTGTAGAGATATCCTTTATTAGGTGGTGGCCTTTTCTCTGTCAAACTTTCACATTTATGTTTCCTTACTGTCATAAACCCCCTCCTGTTCTGTTTGTCTCATCTCTTTATTGTGTGCTGAGTAATGAGAGTGAATTTCTGGGGGCCAAGAATTATTTTCTGTTTCGTTAACCACATCCAACTCAAAATAGATCTTTTCCCAGACCTTTTAACATCTAATGTGATCTGACACATGATTAAGAGTCCACACTCTTGTGTATTAGCTCAGCTTTTACTTTGTTCCTTTGGGAGAGTTCACCTGCATGGGAAGATAAAATAGGAAGTCTCTTCTTTTCTGGGACTTGTGTGTGTGGAAAAGAGTGGACATTCAAAATCCTGGCTATAAAATGGGGACTGCCTTTGACAAGTGAAGTGCTAATGCCCTCAGGGAAACACAATATGGGATAATGTGTCAGTTATTAGCTGGCAGAAAATCTCAAGTACCTTTCTATACCCTCTGTTATTTAACTGGGCATGTGGAGTGAGTCAGATTTTTTCATCTTCTTGCCTGTTTGAAACCCTCTGGGGTGGTATCAGGAAGCCAGAGCTGTCCAGCAGATCATTCCCTGGATACCTGACTCAATCACATGCTCTTCTTTAGCCTGGGTTTATAAAACTTGGGGCATTTTTAGAACTGTGTCAACCCCTTACCTGCAGCTGGCTGCTCCTTTTCTGGGTGTTGCTGTCAGGGACTGGTCAGAAGCGTTCAGACTCCTTCCCCCCCACTGTGGGGCAGGTTTTGGGTGATCAGCTCTTAGTTATGAATGATGTCCTGGTGGTTCCTGCCCATTGTACTGAGGTACAGGGGCTTTGCTGGTACTTTTTATCAATTCGCTCTATAGGTGTGAAATATTGCAAAAAGCATATAAGGAAAGGCAGTGCATCAGCTGCTGACAAAATATTAGATGCTGAATGATGTGAGAATATCTGCAGCAGAGAGAAAATAATTCTTCCATGAAAGCCTGTCCAAAATTATCATCACAGAATTCACAGTAATGCAACTTTCAGCAATTAAAAATCAAACTGTGATACCAATTCTGCTTTTTCTTCTGGTAGACTTCGTTTCTGTGATTTTTAAATAAAATCATGCAGTCTAAAGGGTGCCATCACATCTCTTGTTTAGGGAAAGAAAACTGATATTTTTATCAGCATTTGACAGGCAGCTTGTCAGAGCTGCAGTTTCAACTGCACTCCCTCTCCCTGGAATAGCATCAGGGATGAATAATTTTTCCTATGTAAGGTTTATTGTTTTAGACCCACTTCTCACCTTAGAGAAAGATAAGCCCTTCCCTCTTCTCCCCCTGGTGAAAGCAGAAGTTTCCATGTCTGGCTTTGTCCCAGCACATCCTCTGGAATAATAAGTGGAAGTTCCAGGTTTGAGCCCTGCTCTCGTCACAGCAGAAAGGGCTTCAGAAGTCTGGGAGAATGAAAGTGAGCAGTAGTAGGATGTGCTAAAGGTCAAAGGGTGGGTTTCACTTAATTTTGGTGTGTTTGCTCTCCAAAATGCTGTTGGCTGATCAAACCAGTTGAGTGAGTCATCTAAGCATTCATCCTCCACAGCTTCAGTGGATGTTAAGGATGGAGAAACGGGGAAAATGTGAACAGAATGGAAAGAGGCAGACGGTTTGCAGTTTTTAAATGGGGACTTGAGGGGATGGTAAACTCTCATGTGGGAGAGCTTTATATAACACCACTAAAAACCATATTGCCAAATATTAGAAATTGCCCAGCATAGATCAGTAGCTGTTTTTTCTAAACAAGGACTGTGGTCTACAACAACAGCAAAACTGTTATGCTTGAATAAGATCACACTTGGTTTGTATTTATTTTGGGGGCTGTACTGCTCAAATCACCAGTATTTTCACTCTCAAAATAGCATTATTATATTGTAAAAATATTACCTTTACACAGATGAATATTGCATTGGAATTACCCCCAGTTTGTTTGCAGACAAAACATCAAACCAATTGATCAGCAGCTCCTGCTGAGTTTCACGTCACCTAATTTATTTTCCATCTTTGCAATGAGTGTGAGATGCTGGTGATAAATCCCCAATGGAAGTAGGTGGAGTCCCCCTTGTCCACATGAAAATGTACAATATCCCCTCCTGTTTTTTTATGGTGGGTGGCTTGTTTGGCTCTTTATGGAATAAATTCTGTGTTCAGTTTTCATGCAATCTGCCTGAGCCAAGTCCCTCTGAATTAAAGGGATGAATGTGCAGAGTTTAACTGAAAGCATCAAGAAGCAATTGTAAGGTTTCACAATTAGCTGGCCTCACTGAGGGACAGAAGTTATGCTTTTTATATCTGCTGTACATAACATGCCTGAGTATTTCCCACAGAAATCAGAGATTTATGGTCAGATATCCAGGGTGGAGTTTATCTATGTGCCTGGAAAATGGTGCTTTTGGTAGAAGGCATGATTTTAAGTCCTTTTTTCCACTTGTCCTGTGTTTAAAAGGCTGATACTGAGAAGCAGGGGGTTGCTGTCTATGATTCAGAAGGGTGTGAGGAACAATAACAACCAGCACTCCTTGGGATGGGAAAACTCCGCTCTTCCCCAGTGAGCAAGGAAGTCTCTCCACACCCAGCATTTTCCAGAGACCATTCACCACCGAGGGGAGCAAAAGAGGGCAGAGGAAACTGCATCCAGGGTGGTGTGGGGATAAGATAAAGTGGGATAAAACACATGAAGTCATGTTCCTAAAGGTGTGTTCCAAAATCGTTGGGAACTTCTTAAATGTATATTCACTGGTGATGCCTTGTCAAGGCACAGAGTTAAATGAGCAAGAATTCCAAATTTAGTTTCCCCTAATATGTTTTGTTTCTAAAATGTCTGGTTTATGTATATTTTCATGTAATGACTGAAAATGAGGAAGCAGAAAGAAGGTGTAAATAAAAGGGGAGTGGGAACTCAGCAGGAGTACATTTCTGCAAATGACAGTAATTTCTGTGTTTTATGAGGTGTTTCTAGTCTCATACATAACCCAAAAACAGGAAAACCCCAACTCCTCAACCCCCAAACAGAAATTACACCAGTGAGATGCCACCAGGCTGACAATACCAAATTCTTACTTCAGGGATCTGAGCAACACCGCTGGTATTTTGGTGGCTTGGCCTGTTTGTTCCCAAGCTGCCGAAACTAATTTTGAACTAATTAGCTCAGCTGCTTTTCAAGTGGCTGATGATTCAGATTCCCTACACAAAAACAACACCTGACTGACTCAAAGTTGTTGGCATTGCCAGTATTTTATTGTTTCCCTTCACTGAGGAGGCAAACCAAAGCCAGGCTGGTTGCAAAGCCCAAATTATCTTGACGTATGAAGTCAAGCTCTGCCTAAGAGGCTCACCAGGCTGTTTTGTCTGCCAGATATGGATCCAACACAGTGGAAAACAATCTAAAAGAAAGCTTTTAGACTTGGTAAGAAGGATGATATTCTGGAAAGAGCATAGGTTTTTCCCTAGGAATACCAGCTAGATTGCCCAAGCAACTGTTGAACAAAAAGTGGTGGATTTGACCTAAAATTCAGTCCTGAGGCAATAACTGCACCAAGAGCCCCCAAGCAGGAGTTGTGGGGTTGTGGATTGTGGACATCTGTTTGGAGTGTCTGCCACTGCCTGGTGATCATATGTGGAATAGAGAGAAAAGGAAATATTTTCCCATAGACAGGAGCCCTGTGAGATCTCTCTGGATGGTCTCTCCCAACTTGCTAATGGCTCACGTTTGGGGTTGTTTCAGTTGGCACAGTGAAAACGTGAAACATTTTCAACCTTCTGTTTTCAAGAATCAGTTCAGAAGGGTGAAAACAATGAATCTGACTGGAATGTGATTTGAAAGAAATGCCACATTTGATTTGTACTTCTTTTACAAGCCAAAATAAAGCACTTGAGATAGCAACATTTAAAGATCTTATTCCAGCTGTGGTCAAAACAAACAAACCAGAAGTTTAGCCAGTAAAGAAACATGGGGCACTGACTCTGATAATCATTCTTGATTCCTGTAAAACCTATGAGGATCCACAAACTGTAATCCCATTTATTTACCTGTAATTCACCTCACAGGGTTTCCAGGGTGAGCTTTAAGAGACCTGGTTGTACAGAATTCTATTCAGATAAAGTATTAGGAACTCTTTTTCAATGGCATAACTTTAAAGGAAGAGGTACCTACAAATGTCTGATCATCCAGAGAATAATTCCCCTGAAAAATTGTGGTTTTAAGCAACATGAAAGCAGTAAGTCTTTTAGCAGTAAGGTGAAGTCAAACACAATTTTTCTTCTGAGCACCTGTCTATTGAAATGGCCAGGTTAAAATAAAACCCCCAACAGCCCCCACCCCAAAACAAACCAAGAACACCCCTAATCCCTCCAAATAAACCACAAACTCAAGTTGTTTTTTTTTTAGTTGACAGAAATGCAGCTGTAATGCAGACTGGATAAGGTTTTTACAAATAGGATCCTTAATTGCAAAGAGGGGTTTTTGTCTTGTTAGCTGTAACTTGCCGTGAAATGGAGGAGTGATGTGAAAATTTGTTTTCAGCAAATAGGGTCAAAA